>WOXC01010138.1:0-228240 GCA_011680675.1 Gymnobelideus leadbeateri | reverse complement strand
TGGTTTTTGAGGCAATGGGGTTAAGTGACTTGCCAAGGTCACATAGCTAATAAGTGTCTGAGGTTGTATTTGATGGAGTCCTCCTAATTCCATCCACTGTGCCAACTAGCTGCCCCCATGTCTGACTCTTTGTGACCCTATTTGTTTTTTCTTTTTTCTTTCTTTTTTTTGGCAAAGATACTGGAAGGGGTTGCCATTTCCTTCTCCAGGTAATTTTACAGATGAGGAAACTGAGGCAAACAGGCTTAAATGACTGGACCAGGGTCACACAGTTAGTAAGTGTCTGATGCCATATTTGACTTCAGGCCCAGGCACTTTATCCTTTGTACCAACACAGTGTACAATAGGCTCTTGATACATGCTGTTGCTTGTCCTTCATTTTCAAAGAGAATGAGTCACATCATAGGTGATGTACTGACTTTATGCATGAATTAGATTTAAGTGAGGCAGACTTGTACAAAGTCATCCCCCTCACTCTCTGTTCCTGAGTCACTGACGTTCAGTGGCAAGACAAAAGTCAGAATAACTGGCAAGGTCCAGGATGCAGAGGACGACTCTGGCATCTTCAGTGTCTGACCAACCTCTAGCACATACATCACCTGCTTTAGTCACCTTCGTGGCTGTTGGAATAAATTGTTTTAATTCACCCTGGAGAAAGTCTGTACATGTGTGGGGTAGACATCCCCCTAACTGACCAACAGGTATGAGCCCTGTCAGTTACCCTCAACCTGGGTTAGCTCATCTGCTGAGATAATTTACCGGGGTGTGGCCTCTGCACAGCTTCTTGGAGCCTCAGGTGACAGATGGGTGAATCAGGTAAACATCAAGGATGAGCAGCCCTGGAAAGGGTTCAGCAAGTCCTCATACTAGAGGTGCTAGTCCCCCTAAAAGCACTGTATGCTACACATATGAGCTGATTAACAGTGACTAGATAGTCCCTCAAGTCCCTTCGGTCTCCAATTACTATGTTCTAACAGGGCTTCCCTTTGTCATATTAGCTCTATGTCCGTAGTGACAAGAAAATTTTGAAACTGAGGGCTCCTTAGTACGGGAGCAAAATTTAGGGTTCTTTAATAGTCCCTTAATAATAAGAGAGCAAAATCACTGCCCCATTTTAAATTAAACCATTTATCTCTCAAGAGCAATATTAGAAAAAGGAAAATTATGGAAAGGAAAGTGTAGCTTATACACTGAGTCAATATATATGTTTTAGAAAGTGCTTCTAGAAAATGGAGAAAGTGATCTCTTTTAAGTTCTACTAAAAACCTACTTTTAAGGAAATGCATTTTCCAGCAGCCTCGATCATTAAAAGTATCAAACACGCTGCCCACAACACTCCTGGGTGTGTCCTGAACTAATTAAAACATAGCTATGTGTGGTTTTCTAAGTCAACATGCAGCCTGCAGGGATCCTTATGAGCAGTTTAATGGCCCCCATTTCTATTTGAGTTTTACACCACTGATCTAGAATGCAACCACAAAAGCCAAAAAAGGACTCTGAGCAGGAAGGAAAATAACTATCAAGTGTTTTTTTCTAGTTTACTACAGGAAAAAAATAGCCTCTCAGGGAAATGACTGACTTTTGATTTTGTTGGTATTCCTAGCACTATCAGCATTTAATATACTGGCTTCCCCTGGCTGCCTGTGGTTTTGTCTCCTTTATAGCCAACACTTATAAAAGATAAGAAAGGATGCTAACCCAGTGAGTAGAGCAAGAAAAGTCTCACAGGCCATGAAGAGACAAAAGAAATAATGATTAGGAAATGTAGAGTTCTCTGGGATCTTTTAGAGTAATCAGTCCTAGACACTTCCATATTGATCCTGACCTCTCCCTACCCCCACCAAGAGCAGCAGTGTAAGATAATTGATGTTTATAATGGTGATCCAGTAATAAAAGGTAAATTATGTTCAGTATGTTCTGTTTGCTAACGTAGGGAAGTGTATAATACATTTTAGAAATCTTTCATCTTTTATCCAGACATGATTTATGTGAGGCAGCATGACATAGTAGATTGAACTTGGAATCAAGAAGACTTCTAGCACTATCTAATTTTGTGAAGGTCACAGGTTGTGATCTCTTGATGTATAAGTTTCTGTCCTAAGCACTGAAAAACAAAACAAAACAAAACTCCTCCCAGAAACTAGCATAGCTCTCATATAATAGTATAGCATAGTAGCTCATAGTATACATGATTAACAAATGTTTGTTGATAGAATGAATGAGTGAATGAATGATGGGAGTGGATAAAATGTAACTCAGATTAGTTATAAACCAGAAATAAGAATGAGAATCACTGGAAAGAATAATACAGAAAATGTTGTACTCATATGTCATATACACAGGGGCATAGGAGCCATTAGATGCACTGAAAAGTGCATTTAATTTATAAAACACATATTTAAAAGTAACTTCCTCCACAGAATTTTTGAAATCAGTCTCAGACCATTTCAAAAAATGACAAGAAGAAGCACAACTGAGAAAGAAAAGCCAAAGAGAGTTGAACTGAATTAATCCTGTTGCAACTATGCCTTAGGCTTCCATACTTATTCTTTCAGGACTGGTCATGTGTAACTCTGGAATGAGGAACAAATTGTCAGAATTGACAGACAAAAAAGAAATTAAAACTTTTTTCATTGAATTACTGGTCTCAAGTAATTCATTAGGATTCCAACAGCTACTGTCATGAGTTGCAACTTTAAATAGAGGAAACTGTGTCAAACCCAAAACAATGCCACTCATCTGGAACGGGAAATTCATTAAATTGTTTGCTTATTTCAGTGTGGGACAAACTGACCTTTTGATTATTTTGCATCTAACAATGTGCTTTCTGTATACACATACATGTCATCTTTCCTATTTTGATTTTCTCTCTCCTCTCTAACACATCAATGTGAGTTTCCTCCTTTTTGTTGGTGAGGTTAGGGGAGGCAGAGGTTGAGGGCAAACAGGAATGAATCAACCCAAGGAGTGATCATATCATGTTTTATCTGTTGCCACTGCAGATGATTACAGTTGTGGCATTTGTGAGCTTGGATACTGATGGTGAAATCTAGATAGGAAGCTTTAGTCATATGTGTACCAAAGGCCAAGGTTATCAAATGATGTCATAGCTGACATTCTATAGCTTATGGGGATCTAATGTGGTTTCCCAAACCAGGATAGGCCTTAGGCAAAATTGTCAGGTATGCAAACCTAATCTTGGACAACTGCCCACCTTGCTTTACCATGCTCCCTCCTTCCTCTTCAAATACCTTTCATTCACTTCTCCCCCCCATTTCTAAATCCCTCAAGTACAGTCTTCAGGGCAATGTCCTATGCTCTGGACTTTTCTCTTCCAAGTATCCATATGAATCAGAATTGTTTTCCATGTCTTCAGAGTCAACTGGATAGTGCATGTACAGAGCGTCCCAAAAGTCTTAAAGTAGTGTTAAGATTTTATAGCTTAAAACTGCACTAAGACTTTGGGGACATGCTGTATGTTAAAGTGCTACCCCTTCCAAGACAAAAAAAAAAAAAAAAAACTTTGCATTTTAACAGATTGTTTTTCAAGGCATAATGTTTTAACTCCCTTAGAAAAAACTCTAATTCTTTGAATTTCATCACAACACAAGCCCGTTGTGTTGGAGATATCTTAGGTGAGAGAAAGTCTGCAATGTCCCTCAAAAGCTATATCACAGAGGTACCAAGTGTATTGCTGGCCCTCATCTCTTGGTGTTGAGTCAGTTCCTCTGACACAACTTTGATTTTTTCATCTGTACTGTTTCTTTTGGTTTCCCATTACTATTTTATTTTAAAACCACTCTTCCTTACCAAATTCTACACAAGGGAAGATACCTTCAATTCTAAATTAAATGTGGGCAAAATGTAATTAAATACTCAAACTTAAGTTTTTTTTTAAAGACTAAAGCAACAGATTCTATTAGAGAACGGTTATTTTACAAACCTGGATGAAGTCAAATATTGTAAGTGGCAGAAGGTCATCCAGAATAGCTATATCTTTGGAGAAACGGTTCAGAATTCCACCTAAAGGTCAAAAGAAAGAGAATAACCTTTCAGAAATCAATGGATTCAAAGGGTCAATTTTTTATTAAAGTGTAGAAATAGAAGCAATGTGCTTTCAGTGGACCTAGAACTTAAAAAATGTTGAGTTTTTAATAATAGTGTTTACAGTATCAATTTATATCTTTAGACATTTAAAGATAATCAATTTAAGTTTCAGGGGGAAAATCTCTGATCACAGTGGACCTTTTATCTTTGATCACAAATAACATCCAATAGTCTAAGTTCACACTCCAAACTACATACACATCTTAGTGTAACTGTAATGTACTGAGGTTCCTGGCATCTTTTTAATTTAATGAAATAAAAGGCTAAGTATTTGCTAAAGGAGATTCTCCACAGTTGCTAAACAGTTTAAAAAATGCACAAAAATGAAAATAAACAATCCATTGGTTCTAGAGGTAGGAAGACTTGGGTTGGAATCTTTCTACTGACTTATACCACCTATTTAACCCTGAGATAGTCACAAAACCTAAGTCATTTTTCTCATTTATAAAATAAGTATAATAATGCTTGTAGTAGTACCTACACTCACTAGATTTTTTTGAGTATTAAATGAAATGCTGTATATAAAGTTCTTAGCTGTATAAATATCTATTTTTTTCATAATACCAAAAATCAAATTATTATATATTGCCCATAATCAGCAAAAATGTAGGACTAAATTAAAAGAGAGAATGCATTCTTCAAAATCCCCAGAAAATTCTCAAAACAGTTCAATTTAGGTAGCTATAATTTAATTTGGCATAAGTCCAGGGGAATGCAAGAGCTACCTCAATCCAGTTTGTGAGAGCTGAATGTTAAATTTTCAGTATAAGCATTTGTATCTCAGAAATCAGTAAACATTATAATGTAGCACTTGATTTCTTGTTTTGTTGATTGTCCAGACTCAAGAAAGTGATAGAGAAATGTTAATAATGCAGATTAAAATTAAAAGTATCTTGAGTACACTCCCCCCCCACAAAGCTGATTGTTAAACATTAACCAACATACCCCTGCCTAATTTACTGTACCAATAAGAAAATACAAATGGACATTCACTTGTTTTTCTTTGCATCTTTTAAACAATAGACTCACAGGCTAGCAGAGACTTCCCAAAGCTCTTTTGGTCCCCTTTACAAACTTCAGGGAAAATATTATGTATGCCACTGAGTTTATTTAATAATTATAAGTTAGGCAATAGATACAATATTCTTTAATAGTCATGTGCTTTGATGTCTAAAAACAAATGTGATTCAGTTCTCATATAAATCTTTTCTACATATAGGTCTATTTACTTTTGCTATTTATAAAGAATGGGAGAGTTCACTCCACTTATTATTAACAATCTTCCTATGTAATCTCTGGCAAGTCACAACCTATTTGGGACTCAATTTCCTCAGTAATAAAATAAGGTGATTGAACTACAAGGCCTCTGAGGTTCCTTCCAACTCTTGGTCTATAATCCTAAGTAAAGGTTACATAATCACACGTTTGCCATCTATCTATAAATATGAACAGTCTGTAGCATAAATGACTATATGCATTTATATATTTATTTCAATAAAAAAGAAACATACAGAAACAATCTCAAGATTTTGTGAAATAAGTAAAAACAGTTTCAGGGAAAATTATGAATATTTATTTATATTTATCCACTTATTCCATCTCAAATAATAGCTTTCTCTCAAAATGTCAGAATTCTTTGACTCAATGAACTCTGGGCATGACCCTATACTTAAATATTGTTGAATTTTTACAATGACTGGAAAACGAGAGAAATAATTAGAGACAAGAAAATAAATTCAACAAAGATGAATGCCATATAGGAGAGCTGGGGATCAAAACCAAAAAGCAGATATAAAATGGAGACTTAATTATAATAGAAAAACATCTAGCCATCTCAATGGATAAAAAATAAACCACAAATCATAATGTGGTGTATGAAGTAAATAAGAATCAGACAGGGTGTGTGAGACTGGAAATGGAGGTAGGATTAGGTAACTCTAACATTATAGTTGGAGGTAGAAAGAGAACTGGGTTTGGAATCAAAGCATGAAGGCTTAAATTCCATCTCTTCCCCTTCACATTACTTACTCTCTTGGGGAAATATTAAACCCCTATGGGTCTATATCCTCATCTATAAAATGAGGGGACATATAATACCTAGGGTTCCTTTCAGCTTAAAAAACAGAATCATTTTCAGTATTTTTGAGGTTACTGTATTCAATTCTTTATAAACTAGAGAGGCTTTAGAGCAGCCCCACAATTAAAATGCTGGGAAAAAAAAGATTTCACTGAGATTTATTTATTAGTAGGCTTCAATGGTATGAGGAACTCAGGCAGGTGGAAAATGTAGCAAAAAGCATGGTACAGAAAAAGTCAGAAGATGTGAGTTCTGGTATCACTTCTGCCACATACACTAACAATAACTTTTGCCCTCAGTGAATCATTTACTTGAAATTTCTGGCTCTGAGTTTCTTCATTTGCTAAATGAGGGGATTGGACCATATGGTCTCTAAAATTCCTTCTGCCTCTGATATTGTCTTGTTCACAAACAGAGAATGCCAAAGTGATTGTCTCTCTAAGGAATAGTTTCTAATCATTCAGACATGGATGATGAAATCTTCCTTACATATCTCAATGGATGGTCAGAAAGATCAGACAAGCTAACGAATGTAAGGATATCAAAGTACCTTAGATGCGTACTCTAAAAACAAAAAAAGCAAACAAGATCTGAATCCAAACTTGAGAGATAAAACTCTTACTTGCTCAGTGAGATTTGGATTTGAAACAACTGTGTGACATTGGGCAAGTTCCCTTCTTTTTAGGCTTCTTTATAAAATGAAAGCCATTGTCAACTCCAATTTATGGTTGAGGAAAGTGAGGCAAAAGAAGTTAAGTGATGTGCCAAGGGTCATATAGCTAGCATCTGAGACCAGGTTTAAACTTATCTTCCTGAATTCAGGCCTACTACTCTCCACTATACTATTAGCTGCTTCTAACCAGGCTTGTGCAGTTATCTAGACGTGACATGAGGATAAATTTTGCTATTATAACTTCAACTATTGATGTTTAAGCAAACTGTGATAACTTAGTTGACTGAAAAGACCATGATAAGACCTAAGAATCTTAACAGATGAACAAACTATAGATGCTGCCTTTGTAAATGTATGTTATTGGTCACTAGGGTGATTGGACAAAAAAAAAAAAACAAAACTGAGTGCTTCAGGTCAATTTCATCACAAGTAAAAAAAAAAAACTAAGGCAACATGTCTCTGGGGATCAATAGCTTCATTTCACACAAAGAACAGTACATTCTTTCATCAAAATACCTGCTTTCAAAGTGGTGAAGGTTGACATAGGTGCTTTCAAAACGGAGCATAACATTTTGTGATGCAGAATTTTGGAGACTGATATTAGTGTATGCACCAGTGGTAAGCCTCTGAGCATTCCCAGGGCAAAAAATGTGTCAGCTACTCCCACATAAATATAAAACAAATAGTATTTGCTGGTGTCAGTGATAATGACTGCATAGGTGTTATTGGGATCATTTGTACTATTTCCTTTATCTTTAAGAGAGGTCCTGTAAAACAAAGATGAAGTAATTATTCAGCAACTAGAGATTCCTCTTTGTTTTCTTATTTCAAAAACATAAACAATACTGACTTTGAGTTTAATAAATCCCAAAAGCCTTACTAGCAGTGAACTACTGAGATTTTCACAGAGCATGAAAAGAGTTTATCATACCATAGCCAAAACCGGTCTACTTTAACTTTTGAAACAAATTAAAGCATGAGAATAAGATTTCTTGTTTGAAAAGGTTTGAAAAAAATGGAAAAAAAAATTCATGTTCGAATTGGTCCCCAAAGTTGTTACTAAATCTCAGATAAAATTAGGTGTAGGGCAGCTAAGTGGTGCAGTGAATAGGGCACCATCCCTGGAGTCAGGAGGCCCTGAGTTCAATCCAGCCTTGGCACTTGTTAGCTCTGTGACCTTGGGCAAGTCACTTAACCCCAACTGCCTCACCTCCTCCCTCCAAAAAAAAGAGGAATAAAAAAAGAAAGAAAATTAGTTGTAAATTTTTCTTATGGGCATTGGCAAAGGACAGTAGGATATGGACATGATTAACTCTTTTCTTTTTCAACAGAACTAAAAGAGACCCAGGTAGAGAGAAAATTAGAAAATATACATTAAGTCAGCAGAACTTTGAAACAAATTTTATAATCTCCCTGCTCTGTCACAAAAAAAGTAAGCCTAATGCACAGCAAAATTGTTTTAAAGACACATCAGAAATAAGACAAAACTCACAACGTGGGATACTCACTCCTTAAGGATCCAAAACCCAACCAAAGAAGCGCCCACCTGCAACAGGACAACAAACAGTTAAATTATCCCCTGCCAAGGAGTAAAGGTTGTTCTTTTCAACATCCTCCACTCCCTGAAAGCTCATACATTTTTGTTTTGTTTTGTTCAGCAGCTGTAATAATTGTCCCCAGCATTAGTATGTATAGTGAGAAGACATGAAGAGAATGGAATTCATATTACATCAAAGTAAAATGCCTTGTCATTTCTTCCTTTCAATCAAAAGGAAAACCAATTGAATCTCATCAGTAGGGATAAGGTTATAGTGAAAACATTTCAATGGGAAAAATCACTTTTTACTTTACTGGTTTCATGAATGAGTCTGTGAAAGCTCATTCATGGTCACAAGTAACGTTTTCCATATGAAGCATTTGAACATAAAATCTTGCAATATTTTGTCAATATGTTTATTCCTTAATTTTTTTTTGCCTTTTCACTTTTTTATTGTGAATATGAAAGGTGCTAATAAATATGATCATATCCATACACAAAGAACTGAAGCAAAAGAATAGCATATCGGAGACTTAACTCAATTTTGTCCATCTTACTTTTAAAATCTCTAATAAATTATGCCTGATAATGCCAATACTGCTCTGCTTGTCTGTGTCTCTGATCTTCCTTCTATTTTATGTATTTTATAAATGGTTTATTCATATTCCTCTTTTTCTTTCCTTTTTTGGGGGTGGGGGAAGGGAGTGGCACCACAGAGTTTTAAAAAGAGAATTCTGCAAACCACTAAGAACAATTGCTAAGATTGGGTATTAGCCCTGAGTGGGCTGTCACAATGGCAGAGTACTCCTCACCCTGACTAAAGAGAGCTACATAAGAATCTTGTTCAGTTGCTGCAAGCACTGTATATTTTACATACTTGATGCCTGATTCTATTACCTACAAAGCCATCTACCATAAGATTAAGATTCATGTAGAGAAATGAACATTCTAATCAGAGAGAAAGAACCCAAAGTTCTTTAAACATCTATCTACAAAGATAAAGTACAATTGTGCTGATACAAGAGGAATTGGTATGGAAATCTTGAGGGACTTCTAAATATGAGAAATTCTGCTCAAGGAGAAATCTTCCTTTTGTGGCAGGCCTGGAAAGTAAATATGAGAAGAGTAATATTTGCATTGCCAACCTTACAAAGTTGTAAAGAAAGTTCATTATAAATGTTTATGCATCGTATAAATGTGACCTGTTATTTCCATTTTATAGACAAGTTGGACTAAGGCTAAGGTAGATAAGGAAAGGTAATGCTAGGTAACATGGTGAAATTAGAACAATTACACAACTAAAACCAAGTACTGATTTATGTGTACATACTTTTATCTATATCTGCAGTCTGGACTTTCCCTCCTAAGTGCTAGTCTTAATTTCTAGTCACCTTCTGATATTTCTACATGGATTTCATCCTATCACTTCAAACTCAAGATGTCTAAGTTGAACTTCTCATTTTTCCTGTCCCTTGCCAAACTAGTTCTGATTTCCATACTTCTAGTAATAAGTACTGCTATTTTCTTGATAACCCAAGTGCAAAGCCCACTCCCACATCCAACCAGTTAACAAGTTGGCTCAATTCCTCTTTCATAATCTATCTTAAAATGTATATCCTTTTCCTTACCCCTCCACTTTAGTTTAGAGTCCAGGGGTGGGGAACCTTCGGCTTCAAGGCCACATGTGACCCTCTAGATCCTCAAGTGTAGCCCTTTGACTGAATCCAAACTTCACAGAACAAATCCCCTTAATAAAATTCTGTAAAACTTGGACTCAGTCAAAAGGCCACACCCAAGGACCTAGAGGGCCACATGTGGCCTCAAGGCTACAGGTTCCACACCCCTGATTTAGACCTTTATCATATAATGTCTAGTCTATCGAAGTTGCTTCCTATCTGGTGTCTCTGTCTCCATTCTTTCTTCCTTGCAATCCATTCAACAAACTGCCACCAAATTTATCTTCTTAAAACACCAATCTGATAACAATCCTCCTCTGCTGTAGTGCTTTCCATGGCTTCGTAACGCTTAAAGGATCAAATGATTTTTTTTAACCATTCAAGATCCTCTGAAGTCTGTTTTCTGTCTACATTTCAAATCATTTTCCCACTATTCACATAATATTCATTATTATTCATTCATTTGTTCATTTATTCAATACTGACTGAATCCATACTAGGTGAAAGGAGCCTTCTATTTTTTTAAATTTTTATTCATCATTCCCTCATTATCCCTTATAGTTTCTCACCTCTACATCTGTGCTCATGCCATTTCCTCTGATTAATCACCATGCTACCATTACCATGATACTATCATATCATCACACACATACACACACACCCAAACCCTGCTCACTCCAAACCTTTACCTAATGAAATTCCACCCATTTTTATAAATAGGTTTCTTTGCTCTTAAAAAAAAAAAAAGGCTAGTACAAAGGGTCATTCCAAGCCATCTCTCCATCTGAACTATTTTAGTACATACTCTCTGCATTATCATTGATTCTTTCCTTAGAACCTGATACCTTGTGCTGCAGTTATACAAGTCATATTCCCAAATAATCTGTGAAATGACTAAGAGGAGGGATCAAGTTTTTGTACATCTTTGTATACCTACCGCACAGGTAGGTATACTGCTTGACATAGAATATCACTTGATGATTATTTGTTTAATGAATGACTGTGCTTTATACATTACATGAAAAATTTAAGAGGCTTAACTGCTTTCTTTGAAAAGCTCTAACTTTCTTTGAAAAGCTCTAAAAAGAAAATACTGAGTTACAAACAAAGGGAGATTGAGGAAAAGGGAGGAAAAAGGAGAAGGAAGAAATGTGAAGAGAGAATGTTAGAAGTACAGACCTGTGATGTCATCAGTATATAGAACTTCTGAAGTGGAAATTTCTTCTGCCTTTGCAGATTTAGCACTCATCTGTAATTTTCAGTCTTACAAAGTTATTTGGGAGCACTTACAGATTTAATGATTTGCTCATAGTCACAGGAGCTAGTAAATGCAAAAGGCAACACAGGTCTTTCTAACTCCAATACCAGTACTCTATCCACTATACCACACTGCTTCTCACACTGGAAGTACTAGAATTAAAAATTATTTGGAAAAATGCTAAAAATCACAAATTTATTTTTATACAAATTTTAAGCAATTCAAATATAATACTAAAAATGAATTCCATGAGAACCAAATTGACTAACTGAAGTGATTGGATGTCATTTCAACTAACATATCACTACTAAAAGAAGGATTTCCTAATAATTTTATTGATAACTAAGATGGAAGCCCAAATTATACATCAGGAAGGAAGCCATTAGAAAGTCTCCTAACCTGTTACTTCTTTAAATCAGAATATTAGAACAAAGAGAAACTTTAAGAATTATCAAGTCCAATCCCCTCAGTTCACAGATGAGGGAAGTGCTACTCATCTATTAGCTGTATATTATCTCTACATAACAAATCCTGCTATGGCACTCAAAAGTACTAACAAAAATTTAGTGATCCTTCAAGAGTTTTTAAAACCTTAATATAACTTAAAATTAAATGTCTAAGTATTAAGGATTGAATGATGAGAGCTAAAGTCATATAGGAGGCATTTAAATGTTTATTAATTTACTGATTAGAAATTCTGCATTCTTTACTAATTTTAGCTTATTAAAAAGGTGCTGTCATAATTTATCAAAAGAGAAGCAAATGAGGTCTATATCTAAAATAATGTAAAATCTAAAATGAAGTAGTACAAATAAAAAATTGGCATTGATGAAGCCTCGGGGAAAAAAGGGAGGGGGGAAGGAAGGGAAGGATACATTTCATAAGGAAAGAAAAGCACGGCTCTGTTGCTTTGGGCACTATGAGAATAACCACGAGCAACTTGATAGCAAGAAGAATAGAACAAGAAGAGCTGGTTTAGTACATGTACCATAATAATGGGGCAATACTTCCAACATAAGTATGTAAATATACAGTTTCCTCAATTGTCATATTGCCTAGGTATTGATATAGGGATATTCTTTTTTTTAATCATCCTAAATTTGAATTGGAGAAAACCACAAAGTTGTCAACAATGACCACAAATGACAACAAAATGTTCAACTATGTAAGTCTGAGGGTCTTAGATGATGTTCTACTATATTCAAGTAAACAGTGGCTTCAAAGCAGAACAGTTCTATGTCACCACCAAAAATCTACTACTAGGGATAAAACCAAAGGAAGTCACCGATAAAAAGAAAGGCCCGATATACACTAAAATATTTATAGTAGCATTTTTTTGTTGTAGCAGCAAAGAACCTGAAACTAAGCAGAGGTCCATCTGTTGGGGAAATGCTAAGCCAATTGTGGTGCATGAACGCAATGGAATATTACTGTGGTGTAAGATAGGACAAAAATGAGAAATACAGAGAAACTCAGAAAGACTTACAGGAACTGATGCAAAGTGAAGTAAACAGCCTGTATACAATACACACAATGACTCCAACTATGTAAATGAATAGAACAGCCATAAAAAAATTAAAAAGTATAAAGAACAACTTTGTCCCCAGAGAAGACATATGAGAAGATACCTCCCCTTAGACTTTTGCAGAGGTAAGGAAGGAGGGGGAGGAATATGTGGAACATTGAACACTGCGGGTAGGTGCCATTATTACTTCCCTTTCACAGTTTAGAAAATGGACTTCCAGTGACTTGCCCAGGGTCACAGATACTAAGTGTTTGAGGTCACATTTGAACTCAGGTTTTGCTGACTTCAGGCCCAACAGAGTGTTCCTCTGTGTGGCTTAGATGCCAACAAAGTTAAGACTGTTTCTTTAAACTGCCTTTAGAGAAATTGAAGTCTTAATATTACAACAATAATTAGAATTTGTGTCTCTATTATTTGACTGGCTCTATTTGACTTCCATGGTGGCAACTTCAATAATATAGCATTTGACCTCTTAAAAGTAGTTTGAGGTAACTACAGTATATACATAGATACATTTGCATAAAAAATAAGGCAATGTTTCTTTCTACCTCCATTCACCAAAGGATCTTGATTTTTTTAAACTCTAGTCAGAATTTCATTAAAACAATCAAATCCTCAGAATGTACTTTCAAGAATGAAAAAAAAAATTGTAATTTCTAACATATCTAAACCCCAAATCTAGAATGAACTTGAGGTACCACCTTTTTTCAAAAAATCTCATTTTACAGATGAGGAAATTGAGGGTCAGGGACTTTCCTAAATTCAAACAAATAATATTCACCAGAAACAAGATTGAGCCCAGGTTCCCCGGTGTCAGAATCAAAAATCATTCTCCTATCCCATAATGTTTCTCTGTATAGCATGACTTATACTTAGAGATCCAGCCACATAGATCTGAGCTTAAATCCTACTTCTGATATATACTGGCTGTTCAACTACAGGCAAGTCCTTTAATCTTAGTGTCCAAGAGAACAGTACTTCAGAGAAGGTGCAAATTTGCAAATAGAAGGTATTTACTTATTTACTAGTTCCTTTTAGTAATAAAATCATAGCTCTGGTCCCTACCCCAACTAAATCCATGTTATAGATAATGCCCTTAAAAAATGCAAGCCCATAAGGATCCAGACCACATCTATGAGGATCTTATAATTCACCAGCAAAATTTCAGACATCATTGCTTTTTCTCAAACAATATGGATTGCTCTTTTGAAAAATGTTTAAGTCCAAATCTATGTGACAAAATTGTGGTGAATGTGTGTGTATGTGTATATATGTATGTATATGTGAGTGTGTGTATAAAGAGATATAGGTATGTATACATATATAAAATAATCACCACATTCTTTCCTGACATCTTTGCTTTATAACATTCCATGAACCTCAATGTGTATAAATTTTTAACTTGAGGACAAACATTACGACCTTTCAACCCAGAGCTCAGGTCATTAATAACTTTGAAGTATTGGTTTGAGATTTACTATGTCAAAGGGCTGAGTTTAATTCATATTAATGATGATCATTTGGTAAGACTATCCAAGATTAATTACATGACTGTTAAGTACCATTTTTTTTTTCTGTTGGGCAACTTTTAATTAATCATTTCCTGAAAGGGGAAACCTGCCACCAGCACCGACCCAGGGAACATTTTGTGGTACAGTGGATAGAATGCTAAGTCAGGAAGACCAGAGTTTAAATATGATCCTATACATTCACTAGCTAAGTGACCCTAATCAAGTCACTTAACCTCTATTTGTCTCAGTTTTCTCATCTGTAAAATAAGCTAGAGAAGGAAATGGCAAACCACTTCAGCATCTTTGCTAAGAAAACCTCTTGGGGTCCCTGGAAGAACTAAACAAACAAGAAAAACCTAGGGATTTGGCTTTGGTAATAACCTCTTTTCATCTAAATCCAGATTTTAGGACCAAAAGGAAACTTTCAACTAGAATGTCCCTAGGAGAGCCTTGCCCTGGATAATAAGGCCCAGAAGAAACAACCAGATACTAGCAATTCAGGTCTAACCTAAAGATTTAGGTGGTTTGTTAGCACAAAAGTCATGTGACCCACAGAACAGCTCTTGAGAATGAATGAATGAATTGATGAATTGATGAATGGATGAATAAAAAAGCATGTTTAAGCACTTCCCTCCTGCTAAAAATCTTGCTAAATCCTAGGGATATTGATTAAAAAAACAAACAAGTAGAATCTATGCCCTCAAGGAATGTGCATTCTAATGATGAAGAAAGGAAAGCAGTAGGCTGGGAGGAGCACTTGCATCTGAAAAGTTTCTGGTGTAGTGAGAGGGGTCCTAAGTGAGTCACTGAATAAAGTCCTTCCCTTTCACTGATTTCAGAACTACTCTGGCCTAAGGTTTACTAGGGTAAACCCAAACCATAGGAGGCAGAACTATTTTACCCATAAAAGTCTTGTAATGAAATTAGTCCTGTTATTTATATGGTCCAACATTTTTTCTTCTCAGAAATTGCAAATGGGAGACCCTATCTCTGTAGAATTTTAAAATCTGCATACTGTTTATTACTTAATTCATCATTGTTTCATCTTTAGTAGAGAGTGTTCTTCATCTTCAGACTCACCAAGGCGCTTATGATAACCATCCATATGTTATATTTGGCCATACAATTTTTTACAAATAACTGCCTACGTGTCTAAGACAGGTCAGTCCTGAATGATTTAGATTCTTGTTTTCTTCACCACTATGTTTTGTTCTTCACTATGCTCTGCTCTCCCTTTCTCAGTCACCGCCTTCTTTTCTTTTTCCATCTCCTACTTCAAATATCCTCAAATTTGTTTATTTCTATTTCACTCACTTAGGAATTTCATAGCTAGCCATTGATACTTCTGTTGATAGAGGCAGCTGGTGGGGCAGTAGATAGAGCATCAGTCCTGGAGTCAGGAAGACCTAAGTTCCGAGCCACTCTTAGATGCTTACTAGCTGTGTGACTCTGGGCAACTCATGTTTACCTCTATTTGCCTCAGTTACTTTAATTGTATAACAAGGATAATAGTACCTGCCTTACGGGGTTGTTGGGAGGATCAAAAGGAAAATATTTGTAAAAGCACTTAGTACAGTGCCTGGCCTATTGTAGGCACTATGCAAATACTTATTCCCTATTCAGAATGGTCCTTTAAGACAAAACTCATCTCTTCTCCAATTCCATTTACCTTTCTAGTCTAGTCTCTAACAGGCCTTTGAATACTAGCCTTGCTCCACACCTTTTTATAAATTTTACTCTTTTCTCTCCTAGATACCAAATGCATGTACATAAAATTTTTATGACAGTCTTCTGGAGAGTAACTTTCACAATAAGCTTGAAAATGGTATTCTTAATTTGGAATGATAATAATTCATTATAAGTAGAACATTCTTACCTCAACCAGAAAAATAACGAGGCACCAAATTAGCACAAAAACTAAGTTCTTATGAACAGTAATATATCTGAGGTAGGTGTTCCATGTGGTAACAGCTGGGATGTTTTCTATATCATCAAAAAACCACTCCTGGGGAAAAAATGACCATGATTATTTGTAATGGTCCAAAACTGGACCACACTACATTCATATTTTTAATTGAGTAGGCAGAAATAACTACAATGTTATTTTTTGATATCTAGAGAATTTTCAACTATACGTAAGGAAAATTTATGAAGTTATCAGTTGATTCTCTGGTAAATATCATGTCCCTTTCAAAACTAGGAAATACTATAGTTTTTCATGTATCTCAAGTGACTGGATAACTGAATAATGACTTAAAAACAAGTTATTCAAGTACTAGTCCATGTTACCCATTACAAAAAGGAATATTAATTAATGCAATATTAAAAATCATACTATCTAAAATATATGAACATTAAAATGACATACAAAGTATTATTGAATGACATGGATGACATATTTTTGTGTTAGATTGTGGTATAGAATTTTTCAAAGTGCAAATTTTTAATGGGATGGGGCTTAAAATAATCTTTGCTGGATCTTTAGGGATTTTCCCAAGTTTACAATTTTCCTTCCTATACAATAATGATGCAACTATAAGATTATTATCCTGGAAATCTTTTTCTGCGCTTCTATAGTAATTGGTGCCCTAGGTAGATAAAACCCAAATAGTTAAGGAATGGAGGGACCAAGTACCCTAAGTGGTGGGATATTCAAGCCTCTTAAGAGGACTCAAAATAGAAAGCCTCAGATCCTAGTGCCAGTACTACCACTAACTTGTTCTACATGGTTTTTTCCTAGTGAATTTTCCAGCTCTAATGACAAGAAAATTAGTAGCATAGTATATAGAATGTTGGATTTAAGGCCAGGAAGAGCTGAGTTTGAATTATGCCTCAGATAATTACTAGCTTATGTGACCTTATGGGACAAATCACTTAATATCTCTGTTCCTCAGTTTCCTCAACTATAAAATGAGAGAGTTGGATTTGGTGGGTTCTAAAGACTTCTTAGGTAAATTTGTGGTCTTATCATCTGCTCTGTGGTTCTTTTGAGTTCTCAGACTTTGGAGAGAGAATACAAGGTCCTATAGGGAATGATTTCCTTTGATGATAGACCTATAAGCAGAAAAGAGATTGCTTTCTTATATCCTTAAAAAAAGCAAAAGAAAACTTTTAGGCTGAGATTTGAAAAATTCTTTCAGATTGAAATCAAATGTGTTTTGAGCTCTTATGTAGAAGAACTGTTGATCATTATGCCCCAATTTTTCAATTTTCTAATGAGGAATCTGAAGCACATACAGGCTAAGTGATTTATCTAAGGTCAATTTACTAGATAATGGACAAACCTGCTACATCTAAGTCTTTAAATGTTCCATATTAATGCAAACAATTATTTACTATGGTTCAGGAAGCAAATGACAAATACTTTCCTAGGAAAAATCTTATTCCACCTATATGCAAGCCTGGTAAGGGTTATCAGAGCATAGCATTCAAATGAAATAACAAATTGATCGATAATCTTGGTGTGACATAATTGAAAACAAAGCTCACCTTGAAAGCCTCTTGGACACTTTCAGATAAACTTTCTTGATTTGAGTAAAATGAAAAAGTTTTTAAAAACAAGCTTTTTTCTGGTTTCTGAAAAATGTACTTTTTTATTCAATGCCCATGCTTAAAATGATCTATCCTTTCATTTACTGCAATTTGAAGCACTCAATATGATTTTCAATTCTTAAAAATCACAATTTTTTAGAAAAATTTTCCATACTTTGATCTCACTTGGGATAAACTAGAATTTAAACAAGCCCCAAGGAATAAATCTAAATATGTGAACTTTCCTAAAATGAGAATTAATTCTGGCTAATATGAATGGATACGTTTCAGAGCTGGAAGAGACCTTAGAAATCATACAGTCCAATTTCCTCATTTAAAATGTAAACATAGATTTAGAGCTAGAAGGGACCTCAGAATTCATTTGGTTTAATCCCCCTCCCCTTTATTTTATATATTATATTAATTAATATATTATATCATATATAATATAAATAGAACTTATATGTGTATATTATACATGGGTATATCACATATAATATATATAACATATATAAATCACATAATATTATATGTTACATTAATTACATTATGTTATTTTCGAAACTGAGGCCCACAGAGGTTAAATCAGCTTCCCAAAATCACATGAGTAACTCGTGGAATGGGATTTGAACTTGAGTATCTGACTCCAATTATCATGCCATTTCCTTTGGACTCTACCACCTCATATGATGAAACTTTGGTTAAGTGATTTACCCATGGTCTCACATGGTAACTAATAAAAAATTCAAATTTGACCTTAGATGCTCTGATTCCAGGTCTACTGTTCTTTCCAGTATAAGATACTGCCTGTCAGCAAGTACATGTACATACATGTGAATATAAATGTATGTCCGTATACGCATATATGTAAATGCATATATGGTATGTTAATACACAATTACATTAGCGTACCAGCACATAATGTTGATATGAATAACCACTACCCTCTACATGATATAAACTCCTCAAGGATAAGAACGATGCTCTCACTTACATTTCTGCCATGCATTAGAGTCCCATTTACACTGTGGACATGCAAAACATAAGGTCTGATTTATGTTCAGAAAGCTTTTCATATGTAGTCCCAATGTCAGGTCTCATAGATAGTGAGATGAGAGACCAGGTGATGTAGTACAAAGTACACTCAATTTTGAGTTAGAGGACATGGGGGATCAAACCTTAGACTGCGTTGCCTAGCTGTGTGACTTTTGGACAAGTTATAGGCTATCTCTGATATTTATACTACTCTATAAAATGAGGGGGTTACAGTAGGTCACCCCTAAAGGTCCTTCCAGCTCTCAAATCTTTGATTAAATATAATAGTAATAATAATAATAATAACCACAAATTATTCACCTCTCCTTAATTAGTTAGCAATATGTAGGAGTTTTGGGGATAAAAAGGATACTCATCCCATATAGGGTTTAAACCCATTATTCCTGGTTTAGGAAGCTAATATTTTATCCACTAGGTTACTGGGGCTTCTGACACAAGTTGCCTTTGTGATTCCAAGCAAGTCACTTTTAAAATCCTAGGCCATTCTCTATAAATTGCAGGTAGGTGTTTCCTCACAGTGGGATCCCTTTACCAATAGGGGAACCTATCTCTATGCCGACCTGGACTTTTTTTCCTTCAAGTAGTGCATCTGAAACTCCTAGTAAGGAAACTCACTTTCCCACAGAAAAGCACCAACCCAATTTTAGCCCAGGTAGTTTCTGCTTCCTTTGCAGATTTCCACTGAATATAAATGAATGCTTCAAAAAAAAGCTTGAAAACAGTTTGTTCTCTTGGTACTTTTAGGCCACGTATACACTAATCCAATTTTCTTCTTTTCTTCTCCATACTCTCCATTGGTATAAGGCCAAAGTTCACACTTGAACTCAAACACACAGACACAGACACACAGACACACACACACACACACACACACACACACACAGAGCCCTCTCCAAATGCTAGTTTTATTCTATGTACTGTGATGAATATGAAAAGGTTACCATTGAAAATTCACATGAATACCTTTAAATCTTCTTCATTAATTTCATCACTTATGTCCATGCCACTATCTCGAGATAAACGTCGGGAATAGATATCTATTTCAGATAACTTAGACTGAGGGACCATGGACATCTTCCTGACAGCAGCATTTCCTGTTTTGTACATGTTCTGACCTTGATGAATGGAAGGGCGGGTCATCAGGTTCAATACTGACTGTCTCCTGTTTCGTCCTTGGAATGTTGGACCGGTGTTTATCATGTTAGACCTAGGCAGAATGGCTTCTCCCTGCTCAGAATCAGGCACCAAAGACAACCTCCTTTCTAATGACTCATCATCATTTTCTTCAATGCCATTCATTTGGTGTTGACCCTTTTGCACTACTGAAAATTTCCTGCTGGAATTCAGTGGACTCAGTATAGAATTCTTTCTTCTTTCTCCAAAGTCTCCAGTTTGTTTAAAAGATTGCTTTTGTCCTTCACTCCAGGAGACAGCAGCATCACCTTCTACTGAGAAACGTCTCAGGGTTTCTGTTAGGATTGAGCTTCTTCTTTCTGCACTGAACTGGTCAAAAGAATCAAATCCCATGAGTTTTGAGCTAAAGTCAGGTCTCAGATTTTGAAGTTCAGAAAAAGCCCCATAAAAATAGCAGCTGCCTTCATGTAAAATTAATATCTTGTCTGCTTTCTTTAAATGTTCCATTTTAGAAGTGATCAATATCCTGGTCTTGTTCGCCATCAGCTTGCAAACACAACTTCAGAAACAGAAAAAGAGTTTATGTCAACAAGATGTTCACCCACAGGCTAATTCTAATGGTCATATAAGCCCCCTCCACATTTTAAGGGAGCCCATAAACTTTGGTGGGGGAAAATTACATCTGAATCCTCACTAATCTTTAAGTGAAATTTAGCATTTTCTTCAATTAAGAATATAGACACACACACACACACACACACACACACACACACACATCATTCTGAGAAGGGTTCCACAGTTCCACAAGGTTGCCAAGGGAATTCGTGATCCAGAAAAGGTTAGGAACATTCTTGCTTTATAGTTTCATTAATTCATCATATAACTATTATGTAGCTTATAAACCTTTTTTCATTTACTTTTCATGAATTAATGAAAAATCTATTAAATACTTACTATTGGCTAAATATTGTACTAAGCCTTCAAGATATAAATACAAATTGCTTAACTTTCCTCAATCCTAAAATGGGAATAGTAATCAGTACCTCCCAGGTTTGTTATGTACATATTTAGCATAGTGCCTTTGTAGGCATTATATAAATGCCATTGATGTGTGTGTGTGTGTGTGTATGCATACGTACATTCACACACACACACACACACACACACACACACACACATTGGCTATTATTATAATCCCTGCCTTCAAGGAACGTAAATTTGAATGGGTGAGATAAATTATATAGAAGAGTAGTGGCCAGGGGTGGCCACTTCGGTCTAGATTAGAAAGTTTTATGCAGGAACAAAGGGAGAACTGATTTGATTATGGCTCATGGTTCTCAACCTGGTGGTAGAAAAGGGAGGAGAAAGAACTCTGACTACAAATGGGTTGTAATTCTTATTCCAAATTGAATTAGAGTTTTTAGTTAATTGTGTCATAAGTAAATTCTTCTAATAAAAGTGTGATGTTATACAGTTTGCTTATTTTCTTTTGAGTTTCACTTTCTTTATAAATCATAAAATGGTGGAGGGGGTGGGAATAGACCCATGCTGTTTCTATAGTCCTCTGTAATTCTCAATTCTTTATTTTTTAAATTTCAGAGGTTTTCAATTCTTAAGCAATTCCACAAATTTCCTTTCATGTTTTAACTTCTGATTTAAAAAGGAAGCCAGGTCTACCACAATAAACTTGGTCCAATTGTGAAAAAAGAAAACAAAACTAGACTTTAGAAGCAACCCCCTCAACCATATAAAGTGACTAAATTCTTCTTAGTATCAGGTCTTCATGTATTGAATTAAATGAGACTCATTAAGTGGTCCTTCCAATTTTCCTCCAGGAAGATCTGGGCTCAAGTCCTGCCTGTCACATGTGGTTTGACCTTAGAGGTGGTGGTAATGTTGTTCAGTCATGTCTGGTTCTCCATGACTTCATTTGGGGTTTTCTTAGCAAAGATATTAGAGTGGTTTGCCATTTCTTTCTCCAGCTCATTTTACAGATAAGGAAACTGAGGCAAACAAGGTTAAGTGACTTATCCAGGGTCACACAGCTAGGAAGTGTCTGAGGTTGGATTTGTACTCAAGTTTTCCTGACTTCAGGCCCAGAGTTCTATCCATTGAGCTACCTAGCTGCATGTATTACCTAAACCCTCTATGCCAATAATCTACTCTCTAAGAATATGAATTACAAAGCTACTGATCAGCTTTGGTAGAAGGAGCTTCCTCACCTAAGGAACTCTTTACATTAATGAAATGTCAGGTCCCCCAACAAAAACAAGTGAATTAGGTAAATTATTCAAATAACTTACCTTTCAAATATCTCCTTTTCTGTTAACACATCTAAATAGCCAAATGGAGAATCTAAAAGGTACAAATCAGCATCCTTGTATATTGCTCTATAAAGGAAATGAAAACAAATTCATTTTTCTTCCACATTTGCTTGCAATTTCTAAATACTATTTCTTGTAAGTGATTTTAAATGAGCAGGTAGGGTAGGAACTGTGCAAAATTTTATGACTTTTAACAACTACTTAAAGGCAAGAGTTTTGTTAGATTTAAATAAAATTAACTCATGCAGGTTGCCATATAAATAGCACATTTTAATAGTACCTTAAACATTCATCTCCTTTTAATATATGACCTTGGGAAAACATATATTATTTTTTAAAAACTTTAAAAAATTAAATAGTATTTAAATCAAAGAAAAATTAGAGCAGAAAAAGGAACCTTAAAAATCAGCTAGGCTAATATTTGGCAAACTACTCTGTAGATTTTTGAGACTCCAAAAATAGTGTTTATTCCCTCAAATATATAATGTATAAATAATATATATGATTTATAAAATAATAATAAGAGAGTAAAATGTACATAATAAAGCTTTTCCATCTGTGTTGGCTATTTATTCAATACACAGTATGATTGGAGATTGGACAAAATCAATCATTGAATGTATCCAAATAATGTGTGATGCCCAGTCATTATGTGTTGGTGGAGAGGTTATGAAATATTAATTGCTTACCTACATTTTTGTTTTACATATAAATGGAACATTTTCTGCCACAAACCAGGCACATAATAAATGCTATTAATTGGTTGAAAGTAAAAGTATTGACAATCAAAACTGATGGCAGAATTAAATATTCACAGATCTACTGTAAGTATTCATTTCTCAAGACAAAAGAAACATAAAGATGGCAAGAGCTATATACTTTGTGTCTAGCAATCCTGATGCAGCATATTACTGTTACCTAGTATTTACAAACCAAACATAGTACGAGATTAAAAATACAACTCCTTAATTGTTTTTTGAGGAAAAAATGTTAATGAATTGAAATGACTTCCCCAATTTTAGGTACTATAAGTAATAAATAAAATAATACAATTATTTGAAGCATATAACAAAGTGAGCGCTCACACTCAATTATATAACACTTCCGATAGCAAACAATCACATCCTTCTCACTAAGTGATTTGCAATTGTTTCTAGGTTTTTAACCAGCTTGAGGCTATTTGCTATCAGGCAGTGTCAATTAGCATTTTAAGTCTTTCCTGGAAGGGTTACCGCAAAGTTTTGTTCTTAAAGGTTCAGTAACTGAAAAAAAAAAATTGTGAACCTTGCCATAGTTCAATTTCTTTGCCTTGAAAATGAAAAGATGGGGATGGCTAGGTGGACCAATAAATAAAGCACCAGCCCTGAAATCAGGAGGACCTGAATTCAAATCTGACCTCAGACACTTAACACTTATTAGCCATGTGATCTTGGGGAAGTCACTTAACCCCAATTGCCTTGCCTTCTCCCCTCCCCCCCAAAAAGCAAAAAATAAAAGTAAAAAGAGAAAAAAAAAGAAAAGATGAAAAAAAAAACTAAATGAGCTGTCTACATTCATATGGCATAGCAATGGCAGGTTTCTGATTCCCTGTCCAGTGCTCCTTCCACCAAACCATCCAATTTCCCTCTATGGAATATAGCAGAGAACACCCATTTGATTTTTAAAATAACAAATGATGTTGGTGGCTAATAAACATTGATTGTTTATGGATCACTAAACATTTGTTTTTGATAATGTCAAATGTTAGTGAGTATATAATTTCTTCAAAGGAAGAGCTTAGTCTCTCCAGGTTCATTCATGACATTTTATTGTGTTTTCTTATTTTATGAAGAAAAATATTTTTGGTCATATAAAATTCCCATTGATTAGATTTTGGAACAATAGTGTAATGAGATTATGGTCCCATAATTTAATATGGATTTATTTTATTTATTCATAACTAGGAAATATCATTAAACAAATTCAACAAACATCTATTAAAGGCTATGTGCAAAACATTGTGCCAGGTACTAGGGATACAAAAGGTATAATGAACATATTTCTTGCCCTTAAGATTATAGACAGGAAACTATTCAAATATGTTTGATTGTAATTCATATTTTTCAAAGATGTTAATTATTTGATGGCAAACATCAAATTGTTGTTGCTTTTTTTAAAATACAGATATACTTATTTAATAGACAATCAACACACAGGTTAGAGTTAGACCCTCTGTGGGGTCCATGTTAGAACAAAGTCAAGCATTGAACAGAATGAGTGATGGATGGGACATGGCCTGCAGTGATGGAGGGAATGTTGAAACCTAGGAGATCACAACTCCACTGAAGCATTGAAGGTTAAGTTTGAGGTAATAAAAGAAATGTCTGACTGCTTCTTAAAATTGATTTTAATTTAACTTTAATTTAGCCCAGATTAAAAAGCCATTCTCACAGAGACAATAGATGCTATTTCTATGCCTTTATGAAAAAGAGAAAAGAATCTCAGGAACTGACCATTAACAGTCATCTTTGGGAGAGTCTATGTGAAATACTGAGAGAGGATTATGAGAATTTCTGTCCTAAGGAGAGGTGGAGGGCTAACTTTCATGTAATAAAAGACTACAGTTAACTCTATAAAAGAAAGAGTCTGTGAGTGACTAACAAAATTCACTGCCATTTGAGAGTCTGAAGAGATATTTTGAGAGATCTGAGCTTAACTGTCATTCTGGAGGTGAACTGAGTGAGTTAAATTATATTTCATCCTGAGAGAACAGAATTGTTAAACAGTTTTGAGTTTTGGAGGATTCAAAAGTGGTAGCTAATGGGGAGAGAATTCTAGTCAACTTCTTTTATTACTTTTAAAGAGCATACAGTAGACTCTGGCAGTGACTTTTCTCATAGCCACTGCATTCTCTAAATATTTATCTGTATAATGTATTGTGCTTTACTATTAATAAATTATATGGCCAAAACCACTGATGTTTGTCTAAGCCTATGAGTATGAAGTATGAGACACAGAGGAGAAAAAGCTTATGGGGAAAAAAAGTTTCCTTGGTTTTTCTGAGGGAAAGACTCAGAGACAATGAATCAATCAATTAATGACTAATTTTGCATTCTAAAGTACTTTCTGATGAAATTCCATTAATATCTACTAAACGGCCTTTGCAACAGGAAGAATTAATAAGGTGACATATTAGTAGTACAGTGAGGATAGGGATTTGTGTCTTTGTCTCAGAAAAAACCTGAAAGTATATCTAAAATTTTACCCTGGTTCTATATTAGTGTTTTTCAATTATTGAAAAAATGCTCTTTTTGACTAAGTTTCAGGGACCTCTTTAACCTCTGAAATGCAAGCAACCTCAAAATGGAAGAAAAAAAAAAGCAAGGAATCAAGGAGAAAAGAAAAGGAGGGAGGAAGGGAGGGAGGGAAGGAGAATCTTCCTGAACAAAATAGGAGTATTTCTGGAGATTAGTGAAAGGCTTCTTTACAAAATTCTGCACAATAAGCTATGGATTTTGAGCTGGAAGTGACATGAGAGATCACCTAATCCATACCATCTCCATTTTATAAATAAGGAAACTAAGGCAGGTAAAATAATTTACCCAAAGTGAAACAGGTATTCAGCAGCAGAACTGGGATTTTAGTCCAGGACCTCTGCTTCCCACTCTAGTGATACTTCTAGGATTCTATTGACTTATAGGACCAGGCTAAGGAGCCTGGTCTACTCTTGACTCAGTCTTGTTCAGGAAGCACTAGAAAGGCTAAGACCATTCAAGGGCCACCCTCAGAGGTTGGAGTTCATGCTGGAATCTGGGCACCTTAATCCAAGCCATAAAAATCAGATTTATCTTAAAAGAAACCCCAAGAGAACCAAACTTCTTAGATAATAAAATAGGATAGAATGTTGGTATTTCTAAAAATGGGTCCTGTAATACTTGGTCTTGTCTATGTAATCTGTTCAGTTGATCTATAGTTGATTTCAGTTGATCTACAACTCATTCATTAGAAATCAAGGGACCTCCTAACCTTGAAAAATGAATATTGTACATACCTGCTTTTTGTTGGTATACTAACATAGGGCCTAACTACTCCCCCTAAAGTGAGACAGACAAATTCAGAACAATCATATAAAAGGAATGGACACTGCTTCTCTTTTTAATTTTGCTTTTGTGGCTATATCTCAGGTCTTCTGATAGGTAGAGGCTTATTGTTATGAACATCTTATTGTTATGAACATAAAAGAAAGAAAAATGCTTACAGGGTAGGAGTTAGTGGTAAATATAAAAGGAACCAATCAATATAGCTTCTAAAGTCAAATAGAATCTTTATAGTTATATTTATATTTTTGAAAACTATTTGCAGAAAGGACAAAAACAGAAATGTAAGCTTTGCAGAAGCTTCTCACATTCATTCATAAATGTACTAGTATAGTCATTCATCACTCATTTATTAGAAGTTTACCACGTGTCAGGCACTTTACTAAGCTTTGGGGACACAATGAAAAGTAAAAAAGCCTAGTCCCTACCCTCAATGTAAGAAGCATACATTCTATTGGAGGAATTTACAACATGTAAAATAACTTCTTGTTCAATGGTATCCCATATGGATATGGGAAAGAACACTCAGCCTGGAATCAGAGATTCTGGGTTCCAATCCTTCTTCTGTTAATATATAGAGAGAAGACAATCTGGTCGGTGAAGCATGAGAAACTGCGAAAATCAAAAAAGGCTCTTTCGGTAAGAGGACTTTGAGCTAAGTGTCAAAGGCAGCCAGGGTAACTAAGAGGCAGCGGTTGAGTCAACTCTCAACTCATTTGTGAATTATCAAGGCCATTGTTCTCATTACCCAGGTAAAACCTTAATGAGTCAGTTTTTCCCTTCTTAACAATTCTAATGAGATATGAATGATTGGGAAATAGCTATGGATTTATTTTATTATCAGAGATAACTGGTTAAATTTAATTATGATTCACATACTTAATATTTCTGTTCTCAAAAATAAATTAATCAATTATGAAGGGGAATTATGCTTTGTGTACAGTTAGGCTAGATGACTCTGAGTTTCTATGCAACTCTAGCAATTTATGATTTATTACCTCCTTGCAAAATACAATGAGCTCCAGTATAATTCTCCGCACTGGTAAGGGCAGTCTGTTGTACTCATTCTTCTTTAACAATTATAAATTCTAGCCTTTGTCAACTAACATGGTTCAGCTTCCTCTTTTTAAAAAACATTTTTTTAACCTTTAAGCCTATTAAAATGAAAACTATGGGAGAAAGAATTGGCCTCAAACTCAGGAAAATTTAGATTTATGTCCTTCCTTTGACACATACTAGTTAGGGCAAGTAATAGGGTCACAGAGAGACAGTAGAGAATTTAGAGGTAAAATCTAGCCTCTTTAGTTTATAGCTGCAAAAACTCAAGGCCAAGAGAGGCTATGGCTTGGCCAAGGTCACACAGATAAGAAGTGGCAGAACCAGCATTTGACCCCAATTTTCTCTGACTCCGAAGTCAGTACCCTTTCCACTGAGAGACACTCCCTCCTCTCTGTGACTTCCAAGTAATTTCTAAAACCAAAGACTGCACAGCATGTGCTGATCTACACCTGGAAAGAGAATTTCATCATAGAGAGAGAGTTCCTTAGACCAGTGAAATCACAGCTCTGAGACAAAATGGAAAACTGAAAATCATACTTATTTTCTACAAACGTCCTCTGTGAATTTAAGGTACATAAGGCAAATGTATATCCACAAATACAAAGGCATGACATAGACTTAGAGGCTATAAGAGGCAGCAAGGTATAACAAAAGGGAAAAAATAATAATCACTGAACTTTCAAGTCAGAAAAACTGGATTCAAATCTGACCTTTCCCAGTGACATGCAATGTGTCCTTGGGCAAGTTATTTAATTTCTATGAGTCTGTTTCTTCTTTTGAAAAATGGCGATTATAATGGACAAGCCCTACCTAATTGACAGGGCTATCATGAGGATCCAATAGCATACCAAAGGCAAACTTATCATTGTTAATAATGTCTATTTGCTATCTGACCTTACTACCCACAAAGTATGAGGCAAGAGAGCTACTTTCTTTGGGAGAAGCCCCAGGATATCAGATTCATTCCAGATTTGTAACTAGATGCTGGGGTTGTCTAAGGAGGTACAGACTTCATTAAAGAAGAAGCCACACATGAAGAATTAATTCATTCTGGTATCCACCACAGGGTGGGAAAAGCAGCTGCCCATGGAAGCTGCTTGTTAATTCAGAGAATAAACTGAAAGAGATGAGAGACAGAGATGACTTCCCATTGTAACTGGAAATAGTCCTTAGCTGGAAAAAAGAAAATGAAGAAAAACTATATAGGAGATAATGCAAATGTTTGTGTGAATACAGGAGTTTTGTAAAAATTCTGATGATCCCGGAGCCAGTAAGGCAACCATTCGTACCCAAGAGATGTACACAGATTACCATCCTGGCTAACAAGACCACACTGAGAAGGTGCTGTTGTTATTGAGTTGTTTCAGTCATGTCCAACCCTGTGACCACATTTGTGTGGTTTTCTTGGCAAAGATATTGGAGTGTGTTTGCCCTTCCTTATAGATGAGGAACTGAAAAAAACAGGGTTGGGTGACTTGCCTAGCATCACACAAGATGATATGGAGGAAAAAAGGGCTTTCTTTTCTTTCTTTTTTCCTTCATTCCTTCTTTCCTTCTATCCTTTCCTCTTTCCTTCCATCCTTCCTTTTATCCTTCTTTGCTTCCTTTCTTTCTTCCCTCCATTCTTCCTTCCTCTTACGGGTGCTCCAGGAAAGTCATTCCAGGGGACATTTATTCAGGGAGTAAGAAAACCCTCTCCTTTGCCTAAGAGATTACATTCAATTTTCTTAGGGGGAGAAGGAAAACTCAGAAAGATTCTGCACCCCCCCCCCCCGCCCCCAATTATTTACCTGTGTGAGATGCCTTGCTAGTGAGTCTTAATTAAATACTTTGTTACTTGAAAAGATGCACTTGAATGGAGAGTTCAGTTGCATTTATATAATTAGCATTATCTCACCAATGGTTCCCAGTTCTCAGAGGGATTCAAATTAATAACAATGTATGGAAAAACTTCTGTTAATATGATCTAAATTTAGGGTTAAGTCATTGTAAAAGTTTTCATTTTAATAAGACTTGGATGCTACATAATTATCTATAAGTCTTAAAGTATATTTTTAATGAACTAGTTATAAAACTTTAGAAAACACCCCCTCTTGCTCTGAAGCCTAGGGTATTTTAAATCAAATAATCTAAAATATATTGAAAGGCTTCTGTGCCTTTTCATAAATGTTGTAGTTACAGCAAATTTCAATTGAATAAATACCAATATATTAACCTTGCTAAAGAAATTCTTGCTCGTTGACCTCCACTCAGAGTGATTCCACCTTCTCCAAGAACTGTGTTGTCTTTTTCTGCAAACTTTGATATTTCCTATTAAAAGAATAAAACATGCAAATTACTAACTGATTATGAGAATGAAAATGTATACTTTAGTCAGCTGAAAACTTTCTGTCATAATTCTTTCCTGAGAAATTATGACTTTTAAAATTGAAACAATGATTCCAAAGGGGAAAATCTCATTAAAATATATTAAAATATTCTTAATATGAAATTAATATGACATGAAAAAGCTGTATTTGAATAAGAAAATCGATTAACAATTAAATGGATTCCAGTAGAATAATGTAGCAATACAAGGGAACAAATCACAACTTAATACTTTCTACCTAATAGGGAATTCATATTTCACCATAACTAAAAGTAACTATACTGATGAGTACAGAGACAAAAACCTGGATTATAAAAAATAAATTAATTACAAGTTTTAAATGTGGCTCATAATACTGGTACTCTACTTCTTCAGGAATAATACATTACTACTATGATATTAGTAAGCACAGGAAGAAATAATAAAAATTTTGTGAGATAGTAAAATAAATTCATTTTTAAAATTCACTCAATAAATATACACTGAGTACTTGCTATGTTTGGTAATCTATACTAGGCACTGCGTGCCACAAAGAATAAGAAGACAGCCACATAAATTAGAATAGGATGAGTTTATTTGCAAAATTCCTTGAATAGTTCAGTTGGGCCATTTGTGTCATAAAAAGGAAAGAATGGTTCTTTTAGGAGATATATATTGCATAATTATTATTTATGTATATTATGATATTGTATATATTATATATGTGTATATACACATACAGATATTATGTATGTATGTATGTATATAGATATAAGGCAGTGGCAAGAACAGCACACAAGGTTGAAGATAGATTAGTTTCTACCAAATCATAGAGAACTTTGAACAACACTAGGCAAGTAATTTCAACTTTCCTCAGTGATCAATAGGGAATCATTAAATAATTTTGAGCAGGTGAGTGATATGACTAGACCATGCAAAAGGGAATTTTGTCTGGCAGCAGCATTAAAGATGATTTGTAAGGTGGGGTAAAGATGAAAAGGTGGGAAGTTCTTTCAGGAAGTTTAGATGGATTGTAATGAGGACCTAAACGAGGATGGTTACAGCGGGAATAGGGAAACTGGAAAAATAAGAAGAGATAGTGTTGATCTAGAATAGAAAGGATTTGCTAAATGGATATAAGAGATGAGATAGTGGGAAGATGACATCATGTTTTAAAAGGGAAAGATCTTGTTGAATGTTAGTCACATTGATAGAAATAGTGAGGTCAGGTAAAAGAGAAAATTTCTGGAGAAAGAAGAAGCTTTGTACAAGGCATACTGAGCTTAATGTATCATTATAGATATAAAATGGACACGAGATATAGATTAAAGTAGATGCATCCTGTAGGTAATCTAAGATGGGATCCTGGAGCTCAGGAGAAGTGAGAGCTGGATGTAAAATTTTAAGGGTCACCTTCATAGAAGAGATAGTTGCAGCCATAGGAATTAATTAAATTAAGCAAGTAGTCAGCATAGAGGGGACAGAACTGAAGAACACTGAAAAAAAGACAAGGTGCTAGTGAAAGAGGTAGAAAGACCAGTTATAGAAGTAAGAAAGAGATAAGGAAAACATGTTTATCTCTGAAGCCAACAAAATAGGGAAGATCCAGAAAGAAGGAGTGGTAATTAATAAAAGTGTCAAATACTTCAGAGGAACCAAAGAGAATAAGGCCTGGGAGAAAAAACCAAAACAAAACAAAAAAATGAACAACCTTTGAAAGAATACTATTTTTTTATGGAGAGGACAGAAACAAAATACAAGGTGTTAGGGAGAAAGAAGTCATTAGGTGTGGGCTATTCTTTGAAGAAGTTTAATGCTAAAGGGACAAAGAAAGATCAGATGTTAGTTGGGTGGAGTAGAAAGGATTAAGGAAAGACTTTATTAGAGTTCAAAGCTTCAGGATGCTCATAGACAGATGGGAAGGAGCCAGTGGAAAGATGAGAATGGGGGTTATATAACTGCTGAAGGCAAAGTCTTAGCAGAGAGAATCAAGAACTCACAAAGAGAAGCTAACCTCAACAAGGAGATGAGGTACCTATTTTGCTGAGGCAGGAAGAGAAGAGAGAATTGATGATGATGCTGAGGAATTTTTAAAAGGAGGAAACTTCCAGTTTCCAGTTTTTAAACCTTTCAGTAAAGTAGAAGTTAAGGATTTCTTATTCATCCTAGAGAAGGATTAATAGCCCAACAGGGTCATCCATTGGGATGTGCTGGTAAAGGTTTAAAAACTGGCTCTGCAGAAGGAAAAAAAACTATACACAGAATATTTTACACTTAATCTGCATTACTAACATCTTTACCATTACTTTCTTAAGTCTAGGCAATCAACAAAGCAGTAAATTAAGTCTTGATTTATAGCATTTGCCTACAAATTTAACAACCGACTTTCCTGAGCCAGTATGAGCCGGCTGCATCACACCCCTAGTTATATATACCCCAAAGATCATTCCTGAAGTGATCAAAATGTCTGAGTTTGTGTCAAAATCAGCATTATTTCCCAGAAGTGATTGATTTTGGGCAAACCGTGAGGATTTCTCAGGCCTATCCCAGTTTAATCACCACATCTCTTAAATTGGACCAGACTTGCTTTTTGTAGTGGACTGTTCCACTTCTAGTAAGTTGAAGTGTTGAAAGAAAGATCAGAAAAGAAACTATTTTACATTTATTCTTCCTTCTTTAAAACAAGATTAAAAAACAAAACAAAACAGGAATCTCTACCCAAATTTCTTCCCCAGGAACTGACAATATTTATAGAGGGGCCTTGCCAATGGAGTAGGAGGAAAGAAGCAGGGAAGAAACAGAAAGAGATCCCCTCTCTTTTCCTTTTTCTAAAAATTCCCCATCCTTTTCCTGACTGCCTCTTATAAGAGTGGAAAGAGGATTCATGGTAAGAAAACAGAAGAACAAATCAAAAAGCTTCCTTAAGAGAAATTATTTTTATTCTCCCAAAAGTAATGGAATAAAATTAAAATACTCCAAAGAAAATCTGAAATAGCATTCCCTTTGACCCATCACATCTCAAATCCCATTTTCAGGGGTTTGATGTGAAGCAGAGAATCCTACTCCCAAAAGCAGGTAGATGGAAGAATAGACAGAGAAGTGGGTCTAAAGTCAGGAAATCATGAGTTCAAATCCAGTCTTGGGCACTTAGTAGCTCAACAACACTGATAAAGTCACTTTACCTCTGTTTGCATCAGTTTTCCCAACTGTAAAACTAGAATAATAATAGTACCTCCCAGGGTTGTTGTGAGGATCAAATTAAAAAATCTTTCTAAAGAACTTAGCATGTGCTTATTAAATGCCCATTTCCTTCTTTTCCTTCCTTCTATCCTCCTCAAAAAGTGGAATTAGAGGTAGGGGAAAAACAATTAGCTTTTTATGCTCTTATTCTCAGTTGTTCTCACTAACCACATTCTACTTCTTTTTGCAATGACTTTTTTTAGTCACAGCAATGTTTTTATTTTTTACTGATAAAACTTCCAGATGTGATTGCTCAGCCACTCATTGTCAAAAAGAAAAAAATACAGAAGAATGGTGCCTCTTTCCACTGTAAATGGACTTTCCTCATTCATCCATTCACTTATTCATTCACTCAACATCCTCCTATTATTCAGATGTTCTGTCCCTTTTTCAGTCATGCTCTACATTCTGGAAATGCTTCAGGTTGGACTCCTGAAATGCTAGATGAACATCAGTTTCCCACTGATTAAAATTTTTCCTTGTCCCAAATTTTAGGGCATGAGCTTTCAGAATGCAGGTTCTTCTCTCTTCACTTTTCACCAGAGTTGGCTTTGGTACTATTTTAGTTAGGGTGTGCTCCTGGAATGCAGTTAAGCCTCAAAGTAGAAAATGGATGACATACCCAGCATTTTTACTCCCAAGTCTGTATTAGAGCCAAAATTAGATTTTTGTTGGTAGTGCCCTTTTCTAGGCATCTAGGATGTCATACAATCAAGGGACAGAGTAGGAACTCATAAATATCTGGAATATTTAATTATGGCAACATAAGATTAATGAGACCTTAAAAGTCACCTTGAATGACCCTTTCATTTTAGAAATGAAGAAACTAGGGGTCAGAGAATAAAAATGATTTTCCCAAGTTCATACAGGTGGCAGAGTTGGGACCTGAATCTAGGTTCTCTGAAACTAAATGCATCACTCTTTCTTCCCTGTACCATGTGAATAGCAAACTCAAATTTATACTAAGCCCTGCTAAAGTTATTGTGAAATCTGAGGTCAGAAACTTTGTGACTCAATTCTTCCACTTGTCACCTTGGTTAGAATAATTCTTGCCTCACACAGTTGTTTATTTATAAAGATTAGCAACTTGACATCACAAAGCACTTTGTGATGCCCTTAACAAAATAAAATGTATTACTATCCATTCTTACTTCAATTATTTATATAAAAAAAAACTTGAACAGCACAGATTAGAAAACTTCTAAAGTAGAATATACTCAAGTGTAATGCCTAAAGGACTGAACTGATGGCCAAAAGAGTAACTTGCATTAGGAGCATGGCCTCCAGGACTGCCTAGGTAATTCTCTCTCTCTGCTTTGAGCAAAATAAGGCAGGAAAATATGAGCCATCTCTCCATGTCCAGAGAATGATGTCATTTGATACATATTACAGATGGCAGGAAAACTAGAAAGCTGATTTTAAAAGAAAATTTAATATTACCTATAATTCCCTTATGTATATTTTCCAGTGTACTGTGGTATACTTTTTGTAGACTTAGAATTCCTCTAAAATAGTTGTATATGCTCCTTTTTTATTTTGCTTATGACCTTAGTAAACTTATAGCACACTCTGGTCAACATCACATAAATTTGACACAGTTTCAAATTTTACAACATTTAACTGTTTTAAAAATATTTTCCATTCACTTTCCATCCATCTTAATTGTAATCTTCTAATTACAAAAAAACATGTCTTCTGATCCTTGTAGCCTGGTTTCTGGGAATCTGTATCCTCTTTTTAGAAGCAGCAACACACTGTGTACTACTAGGCTTGATTTTTTTTTTTTTTGGCAGTGAGCACGAATACCAAGATTGCTGTCATTTTCCCACACTTTGTGATGATTGACTAAAGCAGTACTTACTGCATAAGGAAACACCCAGTTATACAGATAAAAGTTTTAGTAAGCAACAATGTGGTAACCCTCTTAGCAAGTTAGACTATTATAGTAGTAAAGAATCTACACTGAAGAATTTCTCCCTTCTAGTCTTGCTGGGCAAAATGCATTTGATTAAGTGCTTATTTTCAGTTTAATTTTTTTTCTCAGTCATCCCTTCTAAAAAGATATTCAGGATTCCAGTAGTGAATTTTAATCAACCTTCCTTGGCAATTTAATTCTCCACCTTGTATGTATTCATCTTTACATTTAAAAAAATTTAAAGTACTTTTAAAAATGAATTCAAAATTTATATTTATTCCTCTGCTATTGTATTCAGGATTTGAAGAACTTGAATTATACTTTCTGTCCTGGAGTTTGTCTATATAGTTGGAGACTATTTTCAAGATATACAGCCAAAAGGAGAGTTAAATATGAAAAAAAATTAGATTTGTTTGAAGAAATTTCCAAGTACACCTGAAGAACATCAAACATTTCCAAAAATTCATACTTGAACAATCTGTTTCAGTAGCTCTCAGTACAGAGACAGCCCTGGCTCTGGAGTCCCAGGCCTTGGGTTCCAATGAAGCCTTTGGTATTTACTACCTAAATGACTTTAGGCAATTCAATTAACTTCCTTAGATCTCAATTTCTTCATTTGCAAACTGAGGAGTTTTGGATTAGATGACCTCTGATGCCTGTTCTGGATAGACAATTCTATGAAATGTATTAATAAGTGATTATCATTTCTAAGACCAATGGTTACTCTGTTGTACTGTGGTAGCCAAAGTGGGAATGTAACCTAAAAGTGCATAGAATAATGTCAACTACCTTGAGTATGCAAACACAAAAGAAGCTCCAACATCTTGTGGGAATACTTGAATGTGACCCTGGGCCATCCCTGACACTATGCCTTCTTTGTTCTGTTTCTATATAATATCTGACCTGGACTGGGGTTGGTGTGGGGCTCTATTATACCATTCTGTCCTCCTGCTACCATGAGTAAACTCCCCCAATAACCCTAATAAATCTACACGTATACAACCAAACTGACATGGGCCCCCCTTTCTTCAGTATCTCAGGATTGTCTCTGAAGGTCTGCATCCCTACAATTGGCATATCAGGGCAAAACAGCTCAGCACCCTTACATTTGGTCTTACAATTGGTGTAGTTGGCAGGATGCTCTGCCTCTCTAAAATCCAACATCCTTATATCTGTACATATACTCAAAATGTTACAGGACAGGTGTAGATATGGGTACATACTTTGTTCTCTTCTTTAAAATTTGCTTATGAAACCTGAAAACTTCAACCATGGAAACAGGGGTTACCTTTATACAATGTTGTTTCCACACACACAAAAAGCCTACTAAACCTGGTCTATTGTTTGACTAAACAGTTTCAGGACTCATCTTCTCTGTACCACCAGTTCTAGACAAAGAAGAAATGGCATGTTCAACACAACAGGCTTAGCTAAAGCTTATTAAGGAGATGTGATTTTATCAGCATTAGGGTCTCCCAGTAGACTTCCACTGATGCAGGGGCAACTCATTTATGTCTTCATAGATAAATCCTAGGGAGTTATCCGAAGACATTTGCCCAAGGACAACAGTTTCAAACTCCAGTTGCCCAGACTCCAAGCCTGTTATTCTATCCATTATACTATAAAATCTCCACAAAGCTGAATTGAATTTCCTTTTTTTTTTTGCTAATTTCTGATAAAATAAAGGCAGAAGTTTTAAATCTAACCTACTCTAAGATGTTGGTTTTGAAATATAGTAATAAGCTGAAATATTGGTTGAGATTCTTTTTGTGGTTCACTAGATTGAGCAGTAGGTGATCCTTATTAGATTTCTTAGCAAGCTAATGTAGTCCTAGCAAACTAAATTTCTTCTGATAACTTGAAAATACATTAATTTTGGAAAAAAATTTTATAGCAAGTTTCTCTGCTAAAGGCCTTATTTCTCAAACATATGGAAAATTGAGTCAAATTTATAAAAATAAGAGCCATTCTCCAAATGATAAATGGTCAAAGGATAGGAACAGGCAATTTTCAGAAGAAATCAAAGCTACCAGTAGTCAAGAAAAAATGCTCTAAATCACTACTGATTAGAGAAATGAAAACTAAAATAATTCTGAGATACCATCTCATACTATCAAATTGGCTAACATGATAGAAAAGGGAAGTAACAAGTGCTGGAAGGGAAATGGAAAAATTGGGACACTAATACACTGTTGGTGGAGTTGTGAACTTGTCTAACCATTCTGGAGAACAATTTGGAATTATGCCCAAAGGGCTATAAAAACTGTGTGCTCTGACCTAGCAATACCACTACTAGGTCTGTATCCCTAAGAAATCAAAGAAAAGGAAAAGGACTTTTTTGTACAAAAATATTCATAGCATCTCTTTTTGTGGTGGCAAAGAATTGGAAATCAATTGGGGAATGGCTGAACAAGCTGTGGTATCTGATTGTGATGGAATATTGTGCTTTAAAAAAATGATGAGTGGAAGGGTTTCAGAAAAATCTCGAAAGTCTTATATGAACTGATACAAAGTGAAGTGAGCTGAACCAGAAGAACATTGCACATAATAACAGCAATATTACAACAATGATCAGCTGTAAAAGATTTAGCAACTCCACTCAAGACAATGGTCCAAGACAATTCCAAAGGACTCAAGACAAAAAATGCTGTTCACCTCCAAGGAGAGAACTGATTATACCTGAGTGTAGATTGAAGCATGTTTTTTTCACTTTCTTTATTTTTCTTGGGTTTGTGTGTGTTTTCTTTTGCAACATAGCTAATATGGAAATACGTTTTGCATGGCTTCATATGGAGTTGATATCACATTGCTTACCTTCTCAAGGGCTGTGGGAGGGGGAGAAGGAAGGAGAGAATTTGGAATTCAAAAATTTTAAATATGAATGTTAAAATTTTAAATGAAATTGGGAAATATTTAATAAAAACAAACAATATATTTAACAAAATACATTCACTGAATCAAATATTTAGATTCAAAGAAATTTTTAGGATTTTCTGAAGAACTGAAAAAGTTGATACTGTATCATTATTACCCCAATTTTATAGTGAAGGAAACTAAAGGTCAAATATGTTCAGAGATTTGCTCAGACAACCAGAAACACTGAAGTTGGCAAATAAACACAGGCATCCTAACTTTAAACCCAATTTCATTATACCATTGTGCCTAATGAAATACTACTCACACTTAAAGAACTAGTTAAACTATCCAGCCTTTCCCCAAAGCCTTCCACCAAGTCAGAAATTATTTTCCTTTCTCAAACTTTGAAGAACTGTCAGATCTTTATTCTCAATTTTTGTTTTGTAATTATTGCATATATATCATATCCAACTCAATTCAACAAATATTTTTAAATTACCCATTATGCACAAGGCACTAAGGCAGACAAGGGAGGTGGGGATAGGGAGTAGATGTGTGATTTCCTTAGTAAAAGGAACTTTAGGGTAAAGAAACTTCCTCTACAAATGCAATCTATACCTTGTCCTAAAGAAATGCTTAGAGTACTGAGAAGATAAGTAATACTTATAACACTAGCTCATATTGATATAGTGCTTTAAGGTTTGCAAAGCCTTTTTATACGTGTTTTCTTATATGAACTTCACATAAACCTCATGTCACTGTTCAGTCATTTTATTCATGTCTGACTCTTCCTGACCCCATTTTGGGGTTTTCTTGTCAAAGATACTGAATTGGCTTGCCATTCCCTTCTCCAACTTATTTTACATATGAGGAAACCAAGGCAAAGAATGTTAAGTGACTTGCCCAGGGTCACACAGCTAGTGTCTGTGGCCAGACCTGAACTCAGGAACATTACTGCAGGCACAGCACTCTATCTACTGCAAAACCTAGCTGCCCCTAAACCCCATGAGATAGGTGCTATTATGATCCCCATTTTACAGATAAAAAAAATGAGGCCAATAGACACTCAGTGTCCAAAGAGGTAGACCAAATGCAAACAACTATCCACAACACAGATATATACAGGTTAAAATGGAAATAATCAGGTGCAATTTTAGCTGGGACTTGAAGAAGGCCAGGAGGTGAGGAGGAGGAGGAGAAGGAGGGAGAGCATTCTTGTCAATGAAGAGTGAGGAGATGGAAGTATCTAGTTTAAGGAACAACAAGGAAGAGAGATAAATGATCAATCGTGTTTTAAGAAGAATAGTCTGACATTGGCATGGATTGAAGTGGGAAAAGATTAGTGCTGGAGATAGTATATATTCAGTGGGAGAATGAAGATTAATTTAGGCCTTCTGGGTGGATTAAAGGTTTAAGAAAGAATCCAGCAAACCTGGCTCTCTGTTGTGAAATGAAAAACTTGTAAAATTCAAATACTCATTGACTTCATTTACTAATAAACCTGATCGATCAAGTCATAAATCTCACTTAAATAAACTAATTACTTTGGAAAAAGGAACAAAAGGGAAACGATTCAAACTCATGAATCTGTTCAATAGCCTTTTCTGTTTCATATATTAAGTAGTCTTCCTTCTGGAATTTAACCAGGTAATCAGCACCCTCATATCCTCAGAGAACTGGCAGAGCCCACAACTTGGACTTGGGCTACAGATTTAAAGGGGAGGAAAGTCTGGGCCTAGAAGATACAAAATACTGCTCTCAAAAGCCATCAATCTACAACCCAGAGACAGAGTAGTGTATAGGTTTAAAGGACTAAACAGGGAATCAGGAATAACCTGCTATTTGCATTTTTATCACTGACCTCTCCAAATTGGTTCTGTAATGTAAGAACATTTCTAAGCAGATCCCATTTTTCAAATATTATTCATTTCTCATAGAATTCTAAAGCTTATTGTTTTTATCCTGTATAATGTTTAGAGAAAATGACTCTTTTTTTCTCTAGGTTTACTTTCTTTGACTTAAAAAGAACTTTACATCTTTTGATGAAGCCTCCTTCAAAGTATATTGATACTTTGGACTGATCTATCTGTTTAACAAATGTAAGATATGGTAAAGTTCTGCATTTTTTTTTGTATTTTACCACATTTCTTTTTTCTTTTTCTTTTTTAAATTTTTTGGTCTTTATTAATTTGTTTGTTTACTTTTAGTTTACAAGATTCAGTAAAGTTCTGCATTTTTAAAGATACACAATTGACAATCAATAATATAATGTTACATATATACACTGAGTTAGGTTCTTATATCTTATGCAGAAAAGTTCTTAACTGGAAGACTTACATTATCTAAATGAGCTAATCAGTTTACCTCATAATCAAAAAGCTGAACATTAAAAAATATCTCCTTCTGCAATCAAGCCAGTCAACTAAGATATTACTATACAAAGAGTTCTTAACTCCACCCAACTACTTTGAAGCCTTTGTAATCTTAAATGCCACTTTGGAATAGATGTTGGCTCCTGACATTCCCATTTCCTCCTGAATCATAGCTTATAATTTCTTTCCCTTTCTCCATACCCAACCACCTTCCTGAGGTTTACCCCCCACAGCCCTTATCTCTTAGGTATTCTCAGGGCCAGTCCAGGGGGGAATCAGTAGTGGCAAGAGGAAAGGCATGATAAGGACATGTATACATTTCACCACTTGCCATTAATTATGTTCATATCTACACTCGATTCGTTGGCTTTTGCCCATGCACTCTTTTCTTCTCACAGGATAAGACTAGTAAGGACCTAGAAATGACACAGGGCTTTAGAGGTCATATGGTTCAACTAAATGAGGAAACTTAAGGATCATATAGATTAGCTTGTCAAGTCAGAGGGATAACAAATTGTAGGAGAATTCAAACACGATTCTCTTGATTTCAGATCCAGTAGTCCTCCCATGATACTGCTCCAATCAGCTATTTTACTTTTCCCCGAGTTGGGAATTCACACCTCCCAAACCATGGGAATTGGCACAGGAACCAGGGTTCATAACCTGTGCAAATAGCCACACAGGGATTCCTTGCCCCCACAAGGCCCTGAACCCTTCTCCTGACACACTCAACACAAAGAACTAACTTTAAAATATAGATCCAAATGCCCTTCTTCTGACTCTCAGTGAACAAGGAATTTGATGATTGATACTTGGATGCCCTTCTTCTATCACCTTCACTCCCCAAACTGGACAGAAGTAGGAGCATCTCCAGGGATTTACAGAATCCCCCTGTCTTCCAGGCAGATAAAGGATAGACAAAGTCATAGATCCTATTCTGTGCATTTGCTTTTTTTTTTTGTACTGCTATCTGTTGAGAGCAGATTGAAACTCTAAGTGTATTTTTAACAGAAACATTCTTATATATGATGATTAGATTCTATGTATCATGCCAAATTTCAGGTATATAATAGCTAAGGAGACTGTGGGTGGCAGGCCAGAGAAAAATGTCTTTCCATTAGACTGTGAGCTCCTTGAGAACAGGAATTGTTTTTTGCCCTTAGGAAAGTATCTGGCAAACAGTAGGTGCTTAACAAATGCTTACTGATTGATTGTTTATGGGAAAATATATTACATTGCAAATAATGGATACACAATTTTCTATAGTACAACATATTCTTGAATTGGGGCTTAAATTTTATATATTTAAAATCTTAATAATAATAAATAATAGCTAGGATTTATACATCATTTAAAGGTTTGCAAAGTACTTTTCATGCATTATCTCGAGCCTCATAACAACTCTGGGAGATAGGCACTATCATTATTTCTCTTTTACAGAAGAAGAAACTCCAGTCATTGGTCCTCTTCAAGAACAAAGGACAAACAACAATCTTTCTTTTACAGATGAGGAAACAACATTCTCTGAGTCCGAAAAGCCCTCAGGGCCATCTTGTCCATTCTGAGGATATCCATTTCACTTTTGCATGAATCGAATTGTTCAGAAGTTTTTCCTTACATGAAGCCTAAATTTTCTTTCTTGCACATAGTTAAATGACTTGCCAAAGTGAGTAAAGTGCCAATATCTAAACCTAAATATGTCCTGATTCAAATCCAACAATCTTGCCATTCATTCCACCACAGTCCCTATATCGACTGCATGTTGTTCAGCTATGTGCCTTCAAAAGATACGTTTTTAAAATGAGAATTGTAATGTAAAACAGATATTAGATTGCATGAATTCACTTAAAAATTGAAAACCAGTATGGTACAGTGACTGGACTCAAGTCAGAAGACTTGGGTTTCGGTCCTATCTCTCTCTGAAAGCTGTGGGTCCCTGGTCAAATCACTTAACCTCTCAGTACCCAGAAAACTTTCCAAAACAAGACATTGCAGAATAGTTGCCCATAAGCACTAGTATAGGAAGTTCCTCATTAGAAGTTTCTTATATCAATATAACCATATGCTGTCTCCTCCCTCCCCAAAACCTTAAAAGTTAAACAATTAAAAGATTCTTGCATCTGAAAAGATGCTGTTGAATTCATTTATGAAAAGGAATTATGTTTATTTTGCCATTGTAAATACTATTGAGATTATAAATTAACATCTTCTTTTGTAACAAAATGAAATGAAATAATAAGAGTAGAAGGAAAGGAGCTCTAAATAAGCCCAGTTTTAAAAAACTCAGGCATTTAGAAGAGTAATAGCCTATCACTGTGATTATCTGTTTCAACTATTTAGTTTATTGTTCATTCTTAGATTACTTTATTAGTGCTTGTCTTTTCTCTTTATTCAATTTTACATAAAACACGTTGCTTTATATTCACTTTTAAGTATTTATCTTTGTTGATTACTAAGAAATCTCACATTTATCTTAAGGGTGTTGTTAGCTCTTTCAACCTTTAAGAAAGATTTTCATTTCCTTAAAGGTAGTAACTTAGATGTCTTTAATACAGCCTTGGCTAAATAATGTAAGCTAGCAACAGAAAAGCCTTCATTCTTTAGAAAAACACTATAGGAACACTGAGTCAAATTTAGTTTGATACATTCACACTATAACTTTCCTTGAAGCAAACAGAAGTTACCTCTTAACAATTTACTGGGAAAAATGATCATAAGAACTAATATAATAAGAAGTTCAACTTGAATCCAAGAATAAAAAGTGAACTATGTGAGGTGAAGGTGGGAAGAACTGTTATCAGATTTTAATTGTAATATTGGATGTTAAGGTTAGAACTCATACAGAGTCCTCATTTTAAGGTAAACTATGTCCTGAAGGAACGTTTCAATGTTTAATGAAGTTCCCTGCTCCCTATTCACTTAATCTATATAGCTTACAAAATATTTAGATGACTAGTCTCATGTAGATAAAACATATAGGCCAGACTTTTAGGCATCTGAGGAAACAATTTAATTAGTCTAGTCATTACTTTAAATGCTAGATATCAACAAAGCCCAAATGAAGTTAACAATTTAGAAAGTGGCTTGGCTACCTACTGTGGTAATGGGTTACTTTCTATAAGAAATGCCTACCTCAAAGGATTCTGGGTAAGAAGATTAATTTCAGACTGTAAAGTACTTGAAAACATTTAGAGAAAAGGTGCTAGAGAAGGTCAAGGTAGTATCGAAGTCATTGTATGATAAAGATTAACTCTTTTTATTACCCACAGAGCTACAGTACATGCAAACTTTTCATATAAACTATTTGCATAAATATTTACCTTTTCACTTAAAAATAAACAAATCATTTGGATCATCCTAACAGTATTCAAAAAGTATAAACAGAAGCAGTCATTTTTAAAGAGGAGCTGATAAAATAAACCTCATTCTTATTACATTCAACCTACTAGGTATACAATACTATTAAACAGAAGGAAAAAAAAAGAAAAAAAAAACACCCAACCCTTAAAGAAAGGTTGGGTGTTTTTTTTTTTCCTCCCAACTCACCTTGTACAATTTTGCAATATTTACTAAGCGCATGTTAGCTTCCTGTGACTTTAGAGATAGGAAAAAGGCCATAAATCTCCTTTTATAATTGTGTTATCGCCTTTGATTAAACTTTGACAAAAGAGTTACTTGAATAAAGAGAGAAAAAAGCTTAGGATGGCTGAACATGAACTTTAGAAGTGAATACTTGCCTGTAAAGGTGACTGAATAAAGCCTATTAATTGAGATGTTGTAAACCACTCAAGAGTTAGTAATATTGTTATTAACATTGACTGTTTGCTAGGTCTGTGCTTTGTACTATGAAAGACAACTTTTCCACTCTGAAAGTCATTACCCATTTTCACCAATCCACAAATCCTCTTACCTGTTTTCCATTCTGACTTTTTAAATGTATTTCTGTATGCACAATTATCTGTATTTGTGTATCTTTTAGTGTAATATATGTTTACGAATAGCATGAGTGTTTTTGACTTATAAAAGACAATATTTATAATAGAAAAGAGTAATTAGTATATATTTATAATTGTCTCCAACAAATATTGTCCTGGCTGTATTACTCTGGCCAAGTCATTGAATTTCTCTTGGTCCCTGACAATTTTAAGTCTACAAATTTCAGAAGAGCTGGGAATCTGCTTTGGTAGTAGAAGTTCCCTCACTAGGAATTCTCAGTAATATCAAACCCAAATAGAAATGAAATGGGAGGGAAGAGGGGAACAAGCTGTACATGAGGATTCCTGGGAGAATACATGCTGACTTAAAAAACTACATATTCACATTGTCTACATTATGTTATATGTTTATTTATTTTGTTAAATTTTTCTCAATTACATTTTAATCTGGTTCTGGCTGCACTTGGGAGTGTTGCAGGCTGCATATTTGACATCTCTGCCCTAGCCAGTGATATCACAGGAAAAAAAAGTTTGGATTTTAGTTCTATTACTTAGAATAACCCTTTTTAGCTTAATCAAATCCCCAAACCTTAATACATGTTTCAGTATAGAAAAAACATTGACTGAAAATTAATCCTTGCTGAGAACTGCAATATATATATATATATATATATATATATATATATATATATATATATATATATATATATATGAAACTTGGGGTGGCTGGGTGGCACAGTGAATAGAGCACCTGGAGTCGGGAGGAACTGACTTCAAATCCAGCCTCAGACGCTTAACACAAAACTAGCTGTGTGACCTTGGGCAAGTCACTTAACCCCAATTGCCCTGTCTTCCCCCCTCCAAAAAAAAAAAAGAAATATATATGAAACTTCATCTTGTAGAAAATGCAAATACATTTATTAAATACTGACTACATCAAATATATTACATTAGATGTAGGAGAAAAAGAATAAATAAGACCATAAAGTTCCTCCCTTCAGAAGTTTTGAATCATTCACTGAGAGGAATGAATAACTTAAATTAGCATTAGAAAAATTTGACTAAACTAATTATTTGAGCTAACAACAAAAGGTATAAACTAACAGATTTTCTGGTGTGTCTTCCTTGTTATTAACAGAGCATTATTTAGTTTTTAACCTACATTGTGTGAATTTATATATTTAAAAATGTGTATTAACCTAGAATGAGTATTTATACTTTCTGGGTTTACACTTTGCATAGATTACAGAAAAAACATCAGAGTTCTAGTACAACTCCTTTGTTTTACAAATGAGGAAACCAAGGCACAAAGATTTGACAGATTCTAAATATACAAGCTGGGATTCTTAATCAAATTGCTTTCAAACTCTGTGCTCTTTTCACTTGGGGATGTAGGAAGATGCACACTAATTTATGTATGTGTCCTCTGTATCCTGACACTTGTTTAATAGAGACAGGTTCAGTGGAAAGAGCACTGGACTTAAAGTCAAGAAAGCTTTCTCAAAAATATGCTTGCTAAGGCACCTGGGTGGTACAGTGGACAGAGCACCAGCCCTGGAGTCAGGAGGACTTGAATTCAAATGCCACTTCAGATACTTATTAGCTTTGTGACCCTACACAAAGCATTTAACCCCAATTACCTCAAAAAATTTTGCTCTCAATAGAACCATAGATATGTCTACATCTGCAAAATAATCATACTTGTATTGCCTAGTCAGTCAATAAATATCAATAAATCTTTATTAAGCAATTACTATGTGCCAGGGGCTGTGGCAGTAAGCCTCAAAGCTTTCTAGAGAAAAATGTGCAATATTATTATTTGGAATGAATAGTTCAGGCATTTTTATAACAGGTACAAGACTATGTTGTGGTATGTAGCGGCTTTAGGTATATAAGTGAAGTTTACAAGAGTATTAATATTGGGGAGATAACATTGCTTGAAAGTTAGTGAACAAGCATGGTAAAGAAATAAGGTATAAGGATGTAGAGTTCCTGGGTTTCCCTTTTGGCTCTGCTATCCCAGGCAAATAATTAAGCTCTCAGCCTTCGTTTCTCCATCTATAAAATGTGGACACATGCACTATATACTTCATGGGGTAGTTTTTTGAGGACAGCACTTTGTAAACTGTAGTGCACGATGTAAGTAGGAGCTATGCTATTTCAATACTTTCAGGTATTTGTCAGACCATTGGATTGAGTACTCTGAATGGCACAGATCACAACCGATCCATGCTTTTTCACTCTGTACAATCCTTGTCCATGTGTTCCCTCCCACCAGTCCTCCATTGAGAACCCAAGGTACTTAAGGGTCTTGCTCTCAAGGTCATCAATCATTGCATATGTTGTTTTGAAAAATAACTTTTTCCCCAAGATGCTAATGATCCTTCAGGAATCTGCTAAATCAAAAATATGATTTGCTCTTGTCCCTTTTGAAAATTTGTGTGTGTGTGTGTGTTTCAAGTATATTTCACAAAGGCATTTGATGCCAATAAATTTTCATGTCCCTCATGACGTTATCCTAATTCACAAATCTTTACTGTCATAAACTTATCCTTTTTCATAAAGAGGTTTATATTCTGTCATAATGATACATGCCCAGAAACAATAAACACCATGAAAAGCAAACACGATCACCTCTGTTATGACGCCATGGAAAATGCACTATGAGGAAATAATATCTTTGACTTTTAATTCTAACTGCCAATACTCTTATTCAGGCCTACGTCATCGCTTGCCTGGACTCTCCTCCCTCTAATGTACCACCTGTGAGATGTGATTCAGAAGTATTCTTGTCAAGCATGGTTTAGAATAAAGAGTCTCCGAGGTTCTACAATTTGGTATCCTTCCTCTGAGGTTGCCTATAATTTACTCAACTTCTTCAAGGAAGTCTTTCCTAGGCCTTCCCTAAGCATAGTGCCTTCCCAGTGAGATCATCTCCAATTTATTCTTGATATAACTTATTTGTACAAACTTATTTGCATATGGTGTCCTCCTTAGAATGTGAGTTCCTTGAGGGTAGGGACTGTTTTCTGCCTTTTTGCATCCCCAGTGCTTAGCACAATGCCTTGTACAAAGGAAGCACTGACTGATTACACACTAGTGGACAGATCAGTCTTCCTAGAACAGTGTTTCAATCATGTCACTACCCCCTTAACAAAACAAAACAACTCCAGTTACAGTTGTCTATGCCATAACATCCTTTTCATCAGTAGACTCTATGAAAGTTGCCTTATCTCACCCAGCACAGTGCTCTGCATATACTAAACACTTTAAAAATATTTACTGACTGTAAGTTACTAATATTACTTTGATCCTTGAGCCACAGATAAAAACTTGGCTCCAACTTTTGGGGACAGCTTATGGATACAGCACTGTACCTGCAGTCAGGAGACCAGATTTCAACTGTGATCTTAGACAGTATCTGTGTGACTCTGGGCAAGTCATTTAACCTCTGTCTGACTCAGTTTCCTCATCTGTAAAATGGAGATAATAATAACATCTATCTCTGAGAGTTATTATGAAGATAAAAGAGAAATTATATGTAAAACATTTTGTAAACCTAATATAGTTCTACATAAATATTTATTATTATTAATACAATCATCATCATCATTATGATATGTTTATCATCTGCAGAGAGTTAGAATTGCTTTTAATTTCAGGTTTAAAAAATGAAAATTGCTTTAAAGTCTTAAACTCATCCACCTATGTAGTGGTCAATCACGATTAAAATTTCCTAATCCTAACTAGCCAAACTTGCTGCAAATCATTCTGGGAATTGTATTATATGTATGTGTATATATACATACTTATATATACATAATTACATAAGCATGTATATATACATATAAGACGTATATGGGTTTTTTTTTCCTTTTCTTTTGGAGGGCAATTGCGGTTAAGTGATTTGCTCAAGGTCACACGGCTAGTTTTTTGTGTTAAGTGTCTGAACTTAGGTCCTCCTGACTCCAGGGCCAGTGCTCTATTCACTGCTCCACTTAGCCACCCCAAGACGTATATGTTTATATATTTGTCATGACATTCAAGCTTTTGCAATACAGCATGTTTTTGTTTTGACTGATAGATCACTGGAAAGTGAATTCCTCTCAATCAATTAATCAACATGCCTGTTACATGCTCTGTGATGTTTCTCTTCTCTCTCCAATGCCTGCAACAATCCAAATTTCTAAATTGACTTAACCTGTTTCTGAAATGTTCGTGGCTTTTTGTTTATTTTTGGTAGGCAGTAAATGACCCACCTTAGCTATACAGTAAATAAGGGCATTCTACAGGAACATTGAAAATTGCAGACCTAAGAATTCACTTTAATTTAGCAACCCCAACTGAAATGGATCAGAGTTTAATTCAGAAACTATTTTGGCGGTCCAGTTTAGTTCTAATTCAGTAGTCTTGGAAAATAAATAGATGTGGTTCTGATTCAAACAGATTATCCAATATAGCCTTTTTAAAGCATTGCTTTGGATTACAGATTAGAAAATTTAAGATTGATATCCGGTTCCAAGTTCTGCACATGAATGCACTCCCTTTTTTAAAAATCATGGTTTAGGGGCAGCTAGGTGGCACAGTGAATAAAGCACAGGCCCTGGAGTCAGGAGGACCTGAGTTCAGATTCGGCCACAGACACTTAACACAACAAAACTAGCCGTGTATCCTTGAGCAAGTTACTTAACCCCAATTGCCCTCCAAAAGGCAAAAATAAAGAATAAATAAATAAGAATAAAAAATAAATCATGTTTTACTTTTCAGTTTGGTTCAAACATCTATTTTAGATACCATTCATTTTCTGTTACCTAAGATGCAGTCCAATAATGTAAATAATAAAGAGACAGCTTTTATATAGTGCTTTAAGGTTTGCAATGTGCAGTACTTTACATGTTATCTCACTTGAATCACTAAAAAATATCATTTCCACAACACCTTATTTAAGCCTTTCCTAACAAGCCACATATTCATTCTCTTCAGAGCACTATCTAATGCTTAAGCCTCAACTACAGTGAAGGTTAGTGGTTATCAGAACTTCTGACCCAGATGTCAAAGGGAAAATTCATTAGTGTGCTATCTGAATACTGGAATTTATTTTTCAGGACAGGTGTTTTATTTGATAACCATACAACTCTCCTTACTGAAAGAATTTCTTTTCTTTGCCAATTTTCCTCCCAACTAGGAGTTTTAAATGAAACCTACCAAGCAGTGAACAGGCAGATTGAACACAATCAGATTTTATCTTCTTCAAATTACACAGTAAATCTTTCAATTACGATAGCTAGGCAATGAATGTCATGATTAATATCTAGTGACTGTAATCTTAAACTTCATCTCTAAAGTGCCACATTAATTTTGTTGATAAATAGTACCTAAAAATCTTTGAGACACCCCCCACTTTGAAAAATCTTATTTCCTTTCCCCAATTCCTTTCAAGTTTACACATAATGAGAATAGAATAGTGAATTGTCCCCATTTAACCTTTAACATGGGCCTGACTAGTAATATTTTTCCTGACCAATGTGGTGCTATAGTATCAAGGTCATAATCCTAGTAGAGTCAAAGAATATCAGTATCATGGCAGGAAAAAGGCAAACATAATGCTAAGACTCCTGATGACAGACTTGGGGCCCAAAAATTTCTCAGTAAGAAAGAACAATGGAGAAAACCTAATAAGATGAAAATTAGGAGAAGTAAATGTCAAGTCCTACATTTGTGTTCAAATAACCAACTGCTTAAGTACAGGATGGAGAAAAGGAAGGAACAGTTTTGTTTACTTGGTCCTAGAGAGCAGAAAGGGGAGCAAAGAGAACTTTTTCTAACAAAATGAGCTGTCCAAAAGTTCAAAAGGCTTAAATAAGATGTTGTGGAAATGATATTTTTAGTGAATCAAAGTGAGATAACATGTAAAGAAGAAACTGATATTAAGTACTGGGTAGGAGAAATAATGAGTTTCTCATTGTTGGAAGTCTTTAATTGGAAGGTGGTTTATCATTTGTTGGGAATAGTAGAGAAGGATGGATAAATGTGGGGGATGATGAAGAAGGAGAGAGAGAGAGAGAGAGAGAGAGAGAGAGAGAGAGAGAGAGAGAGAGAGAGAGAGAGAGATTCTGATTTGCTCTGGATAAGAAAACAGATCAGCTCCCTAGGGTCTAATTAGATGAGTTTCTCCTTACCTTCTTTCAACAATACTGACTGTGATTTCAGAAGTCTTCAAGTAAAGCTCTGTCAAGGACACTGCATGGAAATTCATAGACTAGATGGCTACTGAGATTCCTTCTAATTGAAAAATTCTATGATTCTGTAATGATGGTTGTTTATAATAGGGATAGATGCTCAAGTGGACTACAAAAGGTGGGGGCAGTATAGAGAGATGAGACAAAAGGTAGGGATACAGGATTTAGAGGCTATTGACCTAGGGCTCATGCTTTTTTATTGAGGTCATTCTGTCAGCATCTACCAATATAAATATACTAACCTCTAATAAAACTTTTGAATAACTCTAGTCAATGATAAACAAATTAGAAAACTATGTGAAATTTTTCCATCCAGGAAAATTTATCTCTCTGTCCTCTCCTATGACCATTAAGTATGTAACTGCTATGAAAAGATATTAGATTAGAACAAAAAAATGAGGAAGAGAAAATTCCTCCTCTGTCTCTTATTCCAAGTCTAGATAGTGTTTTAGGAATCAGGTCAACTTTGGCAGCCAAAATGAAAATAAAATTTTTTTTTGCAATGGTTTGAACTTGGTGACAGGTGTCAAAAACACATACATTAAGAGATTATATTTCTGGCACTATTGGTTAACCACCAATAGTTGTCCCCTATGATCAAAACAATGTTATATTCCTTATAGATAAAATATTCATTTTAGCACATGGGCATGAACTATATTAGCCTTTTTCATACCTCAATTCAGCTGTAAACTCTTGTTGTCACCAGAATGCCTTTACCAAATGGAAGCATTTTAGTACATTTCAGAAGAAGGAAATATCTATTTTAGGCTATTAGGACTTCTAAGCATTTAAAAAATATTTGCATTCATTGTTTCTATTGTCAAGAGGTCTGATTGAACCATCAGAAAATTGCAAGACAATTTTTTTTGTGGAAAATTCTATGTAACTTTGAAGTTGACATTCCTACTTGAAAACATTTATATTTTTACTAGAATCAATCAAGTATTAATGAGTCCCTACTGTCACCTACCATGTTACTATGTTATCTACTATGTTGCCACAACACAGAGGGACACTATAACATGAGATTTTAAAAATGTTATCATTTTCACTCTTAAGGATCAGGGCAAGACCTATAAATTCACTAGTATACAGGACTTTCAGATGAGGAAATTCCCTCTGCTTTCTTTTTATTCAACTTATAGTATTAGGTTGCTGCTTAAACACTGAGATTTTAAGTGTCTTGCCTACTACTACTGCCAGAGGCAATATATATGAGAGGTAAGATTGGAATCCATGCCTACATGTTTCATGATCAGCTTTCTGCCCACAAAGCCACAAGAAAACAATACAGGGCAGCTGACTGATTCTCCCACTAGTGATTCAAACTGAGAACTGTTGAGGACTATTCTTCTGTTGATATGGTGACCTGGAGAAAATAAATCAGGGGCTAAATTTAGGCAGAGCAGAAATGAAGAGCATTTGAAGTTGAAAAGAGCCATATATTTTGTGGAAAGAGTGGGACTTTATAAAAAGAAGGGGTATAAAGTTAGATTTTTTTTTTTAAATAGCTGGTTATTTCATTGATATGGGAGACTCCCAGTAAGGAAATACCCTCTAGCAAAATAAAGGAACAACAGATCTGAAGCTAGGTGGCGCTACAATGGATTCAACACTAGCTCTGGAGTCTGGAAGACTTGAATTCAAATATGACCTCAGACATTTATTAACTGGGGGACCCAGGGCAAGTCACTTGACTTCTGTCAGTCTGTTTCCTCAACTGTAAAATGGGGATAGTGGTAGTATCCACCTTCCAAGGTTGTTGTGAGAATTAAATGAGATATTTGAAAATAGTGCTTAGTACAACACCTGGCATATAGTTGCTTTATAAAGGCTTAGTCTCTTACCTTTTGCCCTCCTCATGTGAAATTATAGCCTTAGACAAATGCCTGAAAACACTGAGAGGCTAAGTTATATGCCCAGGGTCACAATGACAGAACTGAGAGTTGAACACTTTCCAACTTCAAGACAAGTCATGCTTCCTCTCAAGGGTAAATTATGGACTCAAAATACAAAAAATCTATCATTAAAGCTATCAAGAGATAGTAAATCTTACCCAGTGCTTCAGTTACAAACATTGCTTCCTTCATCTAGGTTCTCTACATGCATTCTATTGAAATATGCCTTGCATACCTCTGCTGCCACAAGAAACTTGATGCCTATATGATATATATGTATGTATGTACATATATATTCAATTCCTACTTTATTATTATCATCCCCAATTGCAACTTAGCCTGTCCCAATATGGTCAGTTTCCCCTTTATCCTAAACTTATTTTACCACAATCACTTAAAGGGAAACCTAGGACTCCCTACTTCCCTGTTTCATTAGAGACCTGATTTTTTCCTATGCCCTTAGAAAAATGAATGATAAGGATGACAATAAAAATAATTAGAAATCACATATTGATTTAAGATTTCACACTTTACATATATGATCTTACTTGATCCTCACAGTATTATTTTTTCCATTTTATAAATGTGGAAACTGAGCTGAAAGAGGGTAAGTTGGGTTCACATAGCTAGGAGATATCTAATGTGGAATTGGAACTCAGGTCTTACTGACTCAAAGCTCAGTGCTCTGTCTACTATTATTCCACCAAGCTGCCTGGTACTGATGAGGAAGAGAGTCATCCTTTTCCTTGGTCACCTCCTTCTCTACCAAATGTCACTGAATCATCTTCTTGATGCTCCATTATGTGAAGTTTATATCATCTACATGCCTAGACTTAAATGAGATGTATGTAAAATTCCTTTCTAATTTTAAAGAGCTATATAAATGTCAGCCATTTGTGTCATTATTCTACAATTGTTAGACCTATTACTTATCAAGCACTTTATCCCCTTTTCCAAATTAATTTCCAACTTCTGAAATTACATCAGCCTCTGTTCTTCTATTTTTCTCTCTGCCATCTTTCACTTTTTAAAAAAGAATTTGAACATCTGTGCATATTTTCAGTACCATATATTTCATTGAAAATAGTTGTGATTTAATCCCTTAAATGTTGATACAGTTAACTCTTGATTAGCCATGCTAAGAGGAGACAGGTATAACACTGATTGATCTAAATTGATATGATTGATCTAAATCTCCTAATATCATTGCTACCAGCAAGTAGTTTGATAAATTCTGGTGGAGATGTCAGTAAAAGACAAAATGGCCATGAATGGCATGAAAAGGAGAGAAGGAAGAGATGTGGGAATGATCAATAGTTTATAGGAATGCTTGTCAAAATCTGGGCATTAGGTTTTTCTCACTTTTGGCTTAATATCACACTAAATTACAGCAGTACAATTTAGTTCCTCCCTTCCAGTTCATGTATGTTTTATGTATATTGCTAAAATGATGACTTGAAAAGAAGTCTGCCAAACCATTCAATACAACTCCTGAGGAGTTGTGGCGTGTTCTCCAGTTCAGGCTTATGAGGTACATTCTCTGTCTGAACTTTTCTAGGTTGAATTTAGGTTCTTCTTAATACTGTTTTTTTGCATTTCAAAGATCCTATTCACCTGCAGTCTTTTCATCACTAGGAAATCTTCTATTTCATAAAAGTCCTCTTTTTCCCCCCTGTACAATTATCCCTTGCTTTGTAGGATGTTATTTTTGGTTGCAAACCTATATCTTTAGCCTTTTTAAATAGTGTTTTCCAACATCTCCTTTCATTTAGAGAAGTTGGCAGGTATTGTGTGATCCTCACTGTGGTTCCTTGGCACTCTGGTCACACTCAGAAGCTGCCATCTCATTTGCCTTTGCTGAAGCTGGCTTTGCTGGCAGCTCTTCTTTCTACCATCTGTGGCCCTATGGAAGACTTTTTGTGTGGTATTGGAATTTAAAAAGTAATTTACTGTAGATTTTCCCACTGGATTTCTTACTAAGTCTGCTGAGGATTTCAGGTTTTTTCTAGAGTAGGTATGTGGAAGTTGGGCAGTAAACCTCCAATTAGGTAGCTTCTTGTCCAGGAGTCCCTATGCTATCATTCTTGGCAACTTGAACATTTGTGTTCATAACTTTTCCTACACCTTTTAGCCACACCACCCATGACAATGCCAGCCTCCAGTTCCATTCCACATCAGATTCTCATCAAATTACTTGACCTCTTTTTAGATAAGGCATTATTCTACTTGAGATTTCCAATTTAGTATCCCCCCACCAGACCACATTCTCCTTGTTTTCAATTTTTTTACTCTTCAAATATACTCTCTGCCCTCTTCTTCTAAAGTGCTTTCAAAATCTTGAGATCATATTACCTCTTATTTTTATTATGATTACTACCAGAAACTGAAAGTACTTAACTTTTGCCAATGTTACTGAACTCATTTATCCTCCTTGCCAAATTCTTCATTCCATAATCAGTCACATTATCACCTGCCTCCCTATCTCCCTGAATTTTCTCTTTTACCATGGTTTACTCTCATCATTTGCACTCTCCAATCCTCTTCTTTTACTGAGGAACTTCCTGGAACTGAGAACAAGTTTATGTTCTATAATTTGGCCAATGCTACTGATCAGCAATCCTACAATCCATCCTTCAGTGATTCCTGGGCTCATTTTCTATAGAGACTCTTTCAATTTTTCCCTTTAATCCTCTCACTCTCTTTTCCTTACCCTCATGTCCCATATTTCTAACAAACAGCTCCTGGCTATGTTTATTAAGATAACAACCCTGGCCCCTCATTTTCTTCCTCTTTTACATGTTCTTTCATTCAAGTCTGGCCAGATCTCTTTATCAGTCTCATCACTTTCTTATTCCTTCTTCCATCTTTGTTCATGATTTTGCCCAGTGCTAAAATAGCCTCTCTATAAATATTCCAATAATCCAAACCTTAGGCAGGTGAAATGGCGAGTGGGGAGGACAGAGGGACAGTTGCAAACAAGGGCCAAGTATTTGGAACTTACTTGGATTTGCTCTTCCTGGCAAGTTATACAGAGCATTTGCAATGTCCTTTACTTACTACCAATCCAAAATGTGGTATTGCAGAAGCCAGTTTCATACAGGATGACTCAGGGTGGGTCTTATGTGAGAATGAAAAGCCAGCTGAGGAGTCAAAAGGACTGATGATAAAAGCTCATACATAATGAAGCAGTCATGCAATAGTTTCAAGTAGACAATTTCTTACTTTCTTCCCTTGTAGTTTTTGAGTGAAGGAAAGAACTACTATGAGCTACTGAGTTGGGAGAAGGGCAGCTGGTTATCTCCCTCTCCTCCAGCTTCCTCCTAAGCACAAGGTGTCTGTTTCTTTTCTGTTTATCCTTGCATGATCCTAAGTGAATGAATATCTAGAAATAGAATAGACCAGGTTATAACCTTGTGAGCTTTAAAATGTTATAAGAGCCATTAGAAATTCCCTTATCAAGCGGAGTCTGTAGGAAATACCAAAGAAGTTGGTAGCAGCAATAGTTTGGGAGAAGCCACTGCAGTAGCCAAGAGACCTCTCTGACCCAGACAAGCATTGAAACATTTTGTCAGCAGAAATACCACTTCTTGCAAGGAATCAGCCAAACTAGCAAGGGAACAACTCATCGTTTTTTTTTTCTTTTTAAAAATCAGACTAGCTAATCTATTTCATCTACTTTGTTTTTAAACTTCTATTTTTATTCAATCATTTCTCTGATTTTTAGATTTTTTTTTTATTTTGGTAGGGTTTAGTTTGACTTGGTGGGTTTTTTTTTTAATTTGCTTTTTTTTTAGTTGTAAGTTCCATTCATTGATCTCTTCTCTATTCTTTGTTGATAAAATTACATAGAGATATTTTGATCTTCAAGACTTCTTTACTTACATCCCAAAGTATGTTGTTTTTTTGTAATTTTCTTTGATGAAAGATTCTATTGTTTATATGATTTGCTCTTTGGCCCATCTGCTTTTTTTAGGATTGTGTTAATGTCTAAATAATTTTTCATCCTTTCTTCAAAGATTCTTTTGTGGATTTTTTTTTTGCCTTATGATTAGTAAAGGATATTTGATATTTATGTTTTTCTATATTTGCTTATAAGGTATTTATGCTCTAGTACATGGTCAGTTTCTGTAGAAATGTTATAAACAGCTAAAAATTACATATACTCCTTTCTGTTCCCATTGCAACTACATTATATTTATTATACCTAACTTTTATAAATTTCTATTCATGTCCTTAACTTTTTCTTTATTATCTTTTGATTAGATTTATCTGACAGGCATACACTGAGATCCCCAGTTATTATAGGCTTACTCTTTCTGTAAGCATTTAAGTACTATTCCTTTCAGTGAATATATACTAAGTGTTAATATTAATTCATTTTCTATAATGTCTTTTAAGCATAATGTAGTTTTCCAATTGATTTCTTTTAATCAATTTATCTCTTTTAACCTCCTAATTTCTATTTTTATTGTTGTCTTATCTCAGATTATAGTTATAAGCTTTGCATTTTTAAATTCAGATGAAATATAACAGACTTTTCCTAGCCCCTTACTGCAATTTTATGTGAATTTGTTTCAAGTTTATTCCAAATATTTCTTTTACACAAAATATTGCTAGCTTTTGTTTTCTAATGCACTAGGAAGTCTCCTTAATTTCAGAAGTGACTTCAATCCGTTCACATCACATTTATGATTCTTAAGTGTGTATTTCCTTCTGTCCTATATTTTTCCCTTCTGTCCTCTTTTATTGCAAATAAGAAGAGGGTATAAAAAGAGTGTATTTAATATTAGTGACATATATTTGATACTATCTGCTTCCATTCTTTTATTATTTTCTCTTCCAGTTGTCCAATCACATGTTCATATCCTTTCTTCTTTCCTTTTACTCCTACCTTCTAAAGATGGAGTTTACAAGAACGTATCAAGGAAAGTCTTGACCTATTTTAAAATGTTGCTTATAATAGTCCCTAAACTAAGCAAAAGGTGAAAATATTCTCTTCTTCCTCTTCCTCCCTTTTGTTCCACAGGAACCATGCTCTTAGGATAAAGAATTCAGTTATTATACTGTTATTATATTTCAACTAAGTTTTATTTTTTTGCTTTTTGGAGGGAAACTCTTCCTGCTTGCTACAAGGTTTTATTTCCCCAACCACAGTTTTAGCCACATAGAAATTGCTTGAAAGTACTTGTTTAACTGAAATATATTCAACTGAACTTTTTCTGGATTTACTTGTTTACCTGTCCCTTACAAAGTACTTGACTCACAGAGTTTATTACAAGTATTCCATTAATGCTCAATTAAGCTACAATTATCAAGTGCCTACCATGTGCATTCTACTGGATTGAAAAAAGAATTTTGGGAGATATGAAAAACATAAGCCTTAGTCTTTGCCCTAAAGGAATTTTTTTAATGTTAGGAAGATAGAAAAGTGAAGCATCCATGGGAAAATATGAATTAAATAACAATACAGGTGATTCCACAAAGTACTCTATGATTATCTACCAAATGAATCGTATGGTTGATAAATGCTGGAAAAATGGTTAACTACTGAGCTCTAGGAGGGAGAGATTGCTGTAGGTTGAAGTAGTTAAGAGAGGTTTCATTGAAAGACATAATAATCCATGTACCTTGACACTTGCTTTTCTTTTAAAAATAAAATTGTAGGTTTGCCATTGGATTGCAACTGTTCTAAAGAGATAAAGTATTTATTCAATATTGATAATTTAATGGAAATTTTTAATTTTTTTTAATTCAAAGGGACTGACTAACAGTATGGCATAGGAAAAAAGATGTGTCAAAGGGATAGTAAACAGAAAAACAAACACTACTTCAAATTTTTCTATCTCTACAATTATTAAATAAAACCTCCATTTTATCTTGCCAGGTCTTAATGTTTCCTAACTTCTATGATTCCCTTAGCAATAACCTTTAGAACTGAGACAAAATTCTCCCAGAACCCCCTTGGATATGTCAACCATCTGCTTTAAGCAATATTGTTCTGACTGTTCTAATTGCTGTTGCTTCTAACTATATTCTGATATGCTATCCATTTTTTGCCTTGAAAGTTTCTGGTCTGCTTTCAGTGTAGAGCTGCCATACATGCAAAACAAGAGCTACACATTAGTAAATTAATTGTTGAACAATTGATATATAGAGAACCTGTTACTAAAATGTACTGGACACCTTTACAAGAAATGAAGAGATTTTAGTTTTACAATGTGAACTAGCCCACCATTCATTCATTCATTTATGTTTTCATATGCTCTGTATTCATGCTTCTGTTCTAATTTTTGTGAGAGGTAATGAAAGGAACTATAAGTATTAAATACTACATGCTATGGAAAATGACTAATAAATAGCACCACTGACTCAAAGAACACACCTATAAACCTAGAGATAATATCATACCCATCAAAGATTACTATCTGGTCCAATGCACATACATATCACTATTATAATCAAAGATAAATAGCGTTGGCAATATCTATAGCACATATTTCAACAGTTAACATAAGTCAAAATCTTAAGATCTCAGATAATTTTTGGTTGTCATTAACAGACAATAAGCCTCCATAACTCACTTATAAAGTCACTCTGTTGAATCACTTTAAATATGTTCCTAGATCGAAGGACAGAAGTCAAGGCCAACAAAGGTTATATGGTTATATGACCAAGGCCACTGATTGATCTCTAATTCTCAGTTTATCTTGAGAATTCCTAAATGTCAGTCATTATGCTCTCTCCAATAAATTATGCTGTTTTAATGGCCTCTCATAAGGTTACTTTTGGAGCACCATAAAAGAATCCATGTCCTATAAATGTATAAACAGAAAAATTTGATCCCATTGATCAGTGATTCAAGATTCCTTTCACATACAAGGATACATTTACTACGTCAAAGTTTACTCATTATATATCACCCATCAGACATTTTAGAAGAGGTTCCATCTACCTACTGGACAATAGGATATTCCATATCTGTAAGCTCCCTAAGAGCAATAACTATGCATTCTTTAGCACAGTACCTTAAAGACATTAAGGATCTCATAAATGTTTTGCTCTTTAGTTGTTTTATTACATAAGTGTCTTTAATATTTTTGAAGGAATAGAAATTATGCTTCATAGGGCATTAGTGAAGAAATTTGTAAAACAACATTCCCGTATAAATATGGTGGTAGATGATACTATTATAAAATAATTATTTATTTTTATATTACATATGCAATTATAGTTGACAATAACCTTGATGAAATAGAAAATAATATTAAGATAGTTATTAAATATAATTATGTTGTACTTCTGAAGTAGGGAAATATAATTGCATATTATAACAATGGAAAAATGATAAATTCAATGAAAGAGTAGCAATGAAAAGATTTATACGAACTGATGCAAAGTGAAATAGGCAGAACAAAGAAAACAATGTATACAACTATTACAACAACATATGTGAAAACAACAACAAAAAATTAGAACTGAACTCTAAGAAATTATAGTAACCAAGATGGACCTAAAAAAAGATATACCTCTTTGCTGAGGTAGGAGACTATGGCTATAAGATGTTACATATAAGTCCTAGTCCAAATCCAACCTGGGTTGGAAAGTAGGCCAGAGAAGACTCCTAACTCAATAGCAATCCAATCTGTCAGGCTTGCTAGGTTTCTTAGCCTTTCTAGAATCTAACTCCCAACTGTATTTATCTCTGGCTAAAGTATTCTCTGGTTCACAGGAAGCTTCCTTTTTATGGACTGCTTCCTTAAAGACTGCTTCCTTTTTATGATGCCCTATAAAGGCAGCTAAATTACATTGCATAGAGCTCTGAACCTGGAGTCAGGAAGACCTGAGTTCAAACCTGGCTTCAGACATTAGCTAGCCGTGTGACCCTACTTAATTCTGTTTGCCTTAATCTACTGGAGAAGAAAATGGCAAACCACTGTAGAATCTTTGCCAAGAAAACCTCATAGACAACATTGCCATGCTATGGTTCATGAGATCAAGAAGAGTACTACATAAAATAAACATAAAGACCTTGAATTCCCTACCTTGATTCTCCTGGGGATGTCTCAGTGACTCCAGGCCCTCCTAAAGTATAAACTATATCTCCTGACTCCCTGGATGAGACAAGTCTTTATCTATAAGATATCCACAACCATCTTTCCTGGGGATCAAGTCATTTTATATAGATACTCCACAGCTTACTTCACTCTACTGGTGGCTTCACTGACTAGAGTTCTGTCAGATTTCAGTTGTTCTTAACATGCTCTATTTTGCCCATGTCAGTTTTCCTGAAGCAGTTAATTTTTGTTTGCTACAGCTGACTCAACCCTTTAAGTTAGGTTTTGCATATCTACTTATTGTCCCAGATTGGAACCTCAGTCAATTTTCATTCTTGTAACTATATGGCCAATTGCCATGAGGCCTAAGTCACCATTATCCTTTATACTTCCTTCCCTATCTTGTTTTCTGAAAGGGTTCCCAATAAAGTGAACTCCTCCTGCATCAAGAGCTATGTCTCCACCCTCATCTGACATTGGTTCTCTTTTGGTCTTCATTTATTGGTAAAGCAGAGCTGGCAGGCAAGTAATGAACTTAGTGAATGCTCAATGTTCTAGTGACTAGAAATATCCACATCCCAGAGGCATTTGGTAATGACCCAGCCATAAGATACCTTGCTCTTCACCATCAAGTTGGCCATTTTAAGATGAAAAGTAGAAAAAGAAAAAAATTAAGAAAACTAAGAAATTAAAAATTAGTAAAAAAATAAAAAATTTAAAATTAAGAAAAAAAGAAAAAAGTGAATAAATATAGTAATAATAAAAACAAGTCCCACTACCGGTAAGAGGACTATGCTGCACACAAACTTACTAAATGATATGTTACAAAATATTTCAGAAAAAACATACCTCTTCTAGTTGGCAGGCTTTGATGACACTTCTATATCGGTATTCATCATAAGAAACACCAAAAATAATATTTTCTTTAATAGTACCAGGCATGATCCAAGAGAACTGAGAGCAAAATGAAATCCTTCCACTGTGCTTAAGTTTGCCCTCTGAAGGTTCCAATTCTCCCATGATCAACATTAAAAGTGAAGTCTGAAAATGAAATCCAGTGGGATTAAAATGAGATGTATGACTAAATAAATTATTGACATATCCTCCTAGAGAGCTTATAGAATTCATTCTTCATCCCCATAAAGCACTCTATATGTCATCCCAAACAAGAATTTTAAATGAATGAATAAGCATGTTTAAACACTTGTTATGGACAAAGCTTCAGATCTGAGAGACAGAACAGTAGAGTGGAGCTTGGAATGAGGAGACTTAGGTTTGAATCTCTTCTTAGATATTTACTAGCTGTGAAGTAATATATAAGTCACTAAACCTTTCAGAGGCCCTGAGTCTTCATCTGGGAAATGGGGATAATAATATTTGCACTACATGCTATATAGGGTTATTGTAAGGAAAGTGCTATATAAAAATGAACTATTATTTCTTTAAAGATGTTCCAAGACAATAAATGTTCCAAGCTGGAGAGAGGGAAAGGGATGGGGACAGAGAGAAGGAAAAAAAAATGTATAGCATAGTGGATAAAGAGTGAGTCTTGGAGCCAGGACAACCTGATTTCAACATCCACTTCTGACATATATTAGTTATGTGACCCTGGGGAAGTCCCTTAACTTCTCAATGTTCTGAGCAACTATTATTATAAGTTTCAGAGAAGGGGCCAACCTACATTAGTGAAAAGGAGTTTCTTCACCCAAGAGTTCCCTAAAATAGCTATTTTGGAGCATTTTTCATCTTTTTAATCACTTTTCATCACTCAATAAAATGCTAAAATGTTCCTTTGAATACTTTATGACTCTAACAAAGTTGCATTCTCTCATACATAACCTTGACAGGTTCTCTTTCTAAGACCTAGATGGTTTATTCGCAGGAACTGCCTATCAGCTTGTGCTTTGGCCTTTCCCATTGTCATCCTTTTAACTAACATTTATCAGTTCATCATTTCTCAAAATAATTGTCTGTAATTTAAATAAGGACAGACCTTTACAATTCAGGGGCAATCAGTAACTAATAGCAACTTCTTTTGTACATGATGACTGATAATAAAATACAGAATTAGCAAATAGAAAAACATTAGATGAAATACACTAACAGCTTTCTTGTTAGCAAACTTTCTTTCGGTGTTATATTTGACTTGAAGCAACCTATATCTTTTCTCCATCAAAATTTCCTCCTAACAATGATATAACTTGTGATTAAAAAAATCAAGAGAATAAAAGGCCAAAAAAAGAGGGGTGGCAGGGAACTGTCTGCAAGGGAAATTATTTCATATGAAGAAAAATCTCACTGGTTCTTTCTTTGTAAAATCTGCATCATGTGTAGAACACCGAAATTAGAGAGAACACCATAAAAATTACATGGAATAGTACTGACACCCAATGAGCTAAATGAAGGCTAAAACCAAATTAATCACTGAGAACATTTTGTGACATTTATTTCTCATATATAAAATAATAAATTCTTCAAAATATTAATAAGAAGAGTAGATGTGGGGCGGCTAGGTGGCTCAGTGAATAGAGCGCCGGCCCTGGAGTCAGAAGGACCCGAGTTCGGAGCCGGCCTCCGACACTTAATCCACACAAAACAAAAAAAAACCTAGCCCTGTAACCTTGGGCAAGTTACTTATTAACCCCAATTGCCCTAAAGGGGCGGCTAGGTGTCGCAGTGAGTAAGAGCGCCTGCCTCGGAGTTGGGATGACCCGAGATCAGATCCGGCCTCAGAAAATGAGCACCCACGCATAAATAATGACTAGCCGTGTAATCTTGAGCAAGGTATTTAACCCCAATTGCTTTAAAAAAAAAAGAAGAAGAGTAGATGTGTGTAGTTAATTGTCCTCTGTTTAGAAAGAACCTTTGGGGCCTTCTTACTTTATATTTTAATTACATTTTTAACTAGCCGTTCTATTGGTCCTAGATCAACCACTTATCAACATTTGATCCTTGAAAAATGCCTTTTCATGGAAAAACTATAGCTCAAAAGCTGTTGTGAGGTTATCCAGCCTTTCCCTACATAAATTTTACAAAGTATGACATCTGAACAATTGTAGTCAGACAATTGTACCCTCTAATGGAAGCCCTATAGAGAAAGATCGTGATCTCAGAAACACCTCAATCCCACACCAATGTTCAATATTTCTCACTGTCAGGAACTTCTTTCTTAAGGTCTAATGAAAAATTCTCATGCATTTTAAACCTTTTTTTCACTAATTCTCACCTAAGTTATGGAGAGCCATTGTTCATCAATTCCTACGATAACTTGGATTTGTATGCTTTCTCCTGGATTTCTCCCTGAAGATTCTATATCTTTTGATACCTTCTCCAGTGAAGGCTATTCTCCATCAATTTGTTTTCCTTTTCTTACTCTGAAGTTTCAGTTTATTACTAACACTGTCTCCTCAACCTTCTTTTCTCTTTGCACTCCCTCCCTTCTCTATTATCTATGTTTATTGAAACTCTTCTCTTTTTCTAAGATCCAGCTCAGGTATCCCATGCTCCATAAAACCTTTCTTGATTTCCTCTATTCTCCAAGCTGAAAGCAGGTCTACCTTCAAATATTCTCAGTGTTGGGACTGACTTTTGCCTTTGCCTTATCACATTCTATCTTTTATCATACTTATTTGTACATGTGGCATATCAATCACCCTAATGGGATTGTAAATTCCAAGAAGGCAGGTAATATGTAATTTTTCATCATTATGTCCCCAACAGTTAGCACTGGGCCTTGTAGATGGCATACATTTAATAAGCATTTGTTGAGTCAGTATTGACACTCTGGCTTCCTCCTATAAACTAACAAGTATGGATCCATTAACTCTTCTTATTTTCTAACCTCCTAAGTCATCTTTTTAAATATACTATTTTTAAAGCCTTCATTATTTCTGACAATTTATGAGTGCTAGAGATAATACTCTACATATGTACACACATATCAGCCTTATAAAAAAAACTAAATCCTTGATTGCATTGATGTGAGGAATCTATCAGTACAGAAACTTCCTGCACTTCATGCTGAGTGTTTAAGTGATTGACCCAAGGTCACACAGCTACTAAGCATCAAAGGCAATATTTGAAACTAAGACTTCCAGACTACAAGGTCAGCCACATTTTCATCTCACTACATATGTAGTAGCAGCATCAGATCATCAGTATGGTTATTAAGCTTAAAAATAGTTGTTAAATTTTGATAAAAATGCAGATGGTCCCACAAATCATTCTTTCAACAGATATTTCCTTAAGCTCTATTATATAATTCACAAACATTGTGGGACATCTAGGTGGCACAGTGGATAGAACACTGGTTCTAGAGTAAGGAAGACCTAAATTCAAATCTAGCTTCAGACACTTATTAGCTGTGTGAACCTGGGCAAGTCACTTAACCCTGTTTGTTCTAATTCCTCATCTGTAAAATGAGCTGGAGAAGGAAATGACAAACCATTCCAGTATCTGATCCAAATGGGGTCACAAAGACACAGGCATGACTAAAATGACTCAACAACAATAAATATTATGGTAGGCATCATTGTACAGGAAACAAAGTAGTATAAGATAGCATTACTCCCTTCATGGACTCCAACTGATACCCTACTTCCTAATATTGTATCAAATTTGGAAAAATATATTCCTATAATTATTTATATTTGTGCCTACATAAGAACTTAAATTACTTTACCACTCATCATTATAGAAGAGAAATTATATCTAAAAATTCCACTAAAAATAGTGTGCTATGTTAAACTACACCATACACTAGAACTATATTAGAAAGAGAAGAGGTTAATATTAAGGAAATTCTTGAGTTGCAAGGGTAAATAAATATAGAACAAATTCGTAAATAATGTGCATAACATAAATAAAATGGAATACCTTGCCTGCCCCAGTAGATCCAGCAACAGCTAATAACTGTCCTTTTTCTACCTTGAAATTGATATTTTTAAGGACAGGAGTACCAAGAAGGGAGAAATTGCTGAAGAAGAGGCCATTGTCACCATTGGAAATTTTCCCATCATTATTATTCTGTTTTGCCTTTACAAATAATTCCCCAAATCCCTGGAAAAGAATATACAGAAAGTGAAAGACAGGCATATCAGTTAATTATTTATTCTATCTTTTAACTTAAGTGCTTCATAAGACCATAACTTTATTGTGTGAATACTTACTACATTTATATAGATTAATACCTTTTCATAGATAATATTTTACATCTTCTAATACCACACCCCTCCCCCAAATCACCTCATCACCAGCCACCTAGAAATGAACCTTTCCAACCTTAAGATAGACATGAGTCTCTCCAAAAGTCTGTATTTGAGACATTTTCAAGTTGATAGAACTTCTAATAACTTGTAATTTCCTAGAACTCACTATGAGCTATCATAGTCACACATTAGGGCAGGATCCTATGTCCTTAACCAATTTAAAATAAGTTTATTAAATTTATATTAAACTTAAAATGAGACTGCAAAACACTTGAAAATTGTAGCATATAGTTCATTAGATTCTAAGAAACTTACCTTCACATACAATATAACTGAGAAACTCAAAACACTTAAAAAATAAGATATCTTAGGCTCTCCATAAGTACTGCTGAAGGGCAGTAACACTATACCCACTCTAACCTGGAACAAATCAGGAGAATAAATGAGTGGAGACTGATCTGGAAATTTCACTGGCACACACCGGGGTCCCCTGAACTTGTAGACGAGGGAGCTTCAGATACACACAATTAAGTAGAATAGCTGGCCTTCCCTTAGCTGCCTTCTTACTACCTGCTTGGCTTTAGATGAAGGACACCAAGGAATTGAGAAGCTAAGGAAAAGTCACTATCTCTTCTTCATGTTGGGATGGTGTTTGGAATTTCTACTCACGATGAGGAGACTCGAGCTGACTGATTTTTAAAGTAATCTGTCCATTTAAAGTAATCTGTCCATAAAGATGGGCGTGGGGGTGGGGACAGATAGAAAGAGGCACAGGTGAACCAAGGGCTAATAAGTTCCAACCTAATCCTAGAGTGAGTGAAACAACTGAAACTAAGAAAAATGCTTTGTCTTTTTTTTTTTTTGCTCCTTTTTTCTAGTTTCTTTTTTGGTTCATATTCTCTAGGCACAGAAGGCCTGAATGACAAGAAAATATCTTTCATAAGTAAATGAAGCTGTGAAATGAAAAGTTCCTACTGCTATTCTTCACTGAGACAAAAATCATTTTCTAATATTAAAAGACACAAAATGCTACTTGAGGGAACAAGCAATACAAGTAATTAATAGAGAAGTTTCCAAACTTGACAATAGCAAAAAATAAGAGTACTAAAAGTTATTGGTCTGCATATATTTTTGTAGTGTAGGGCTAAGTGTAAGGGACTGGGACTTGTGTTATGAATTTTATTTTAAACTACACTACTCACTCTACTACTTGGCCACGGGATCTTGAACAAGGAACAGCATCTCAAATTCTCGATTGCCTTTGATTAAAAATATGTAATATATGCTTGACCTTTTTAAGCTGTAGCATTTTTTTAATAAAAAAAGGATTGATAAATGTCCACTCTAAAATTCTATTGTGATCATAGTCCTGTCATCCTATAGAACAAATCCAAAATATAAAAGGTGAAAATATTTAAGTATTTAGAGCAAATAAAATAAAATGTGATTATTTGGGTGTTTTTTTTAGTCCTGACCTCATCCCAGAAAGCTGTTATGTTTTCCATCATAACATCTGTAGTTGTTAAGTTATATTCCAATGTTTTGAATTCTTCTTTTTGTAAGAAATCCTGTTTATAAAAGAGAGCAGAAACAGATACTGTGTGACCAAAAATAACAATAACACACTGGTATACCTATTTCCAATTCATCATTATCTAAGTTCCAAATATAGATACTATAATCTGAATTTGAAATTTCTTAAATAATAGTGTCATTTAGAGACTCAAGAGCTAAAAAGTACTCATATTGCACAATTTTATATCAATTTTTACATTGCAGCAAAAACCATACTTGAATATACAAAATTTTCAGTAAAACACATTTTTGTTTAACAAAGAACTGGTTCTTCTCTTGATATGTCCAAATTCCTGAATGACTGCCTCTGTTATAAAGCAAATTCTACCCAGAGGTTTTTAATCTTGTACCATGGACCCCATTGACAATCTGGTCAAACCTATGCATCCCTTCTCAGAATAATGTTTTTAAAATGCATAAAATAAATGCAGAGATAATAAAAGAAACCAATGATATTAAAATGCAGTTATGAAAATCTGTTAATGAGCTGAGACTCCAGGTTAAGAATCCCTGCTCTGTCCATATAACCAAGTTGTCAGAGCTGAGGATGCAGAGGATAAGAGGAGGCAGGAAGCCTGTCACCAGGGTTGGCCACCCCAGGAGACCAGCCTGAGTCAGATGCCTGTTGGTCTGACAGCACAGATAATTTTCCTATGCTGAGAGTTCTTGTATTATCCTCATCTAGCAAGGAAAAGAGAATCCATAATTCAGTATTTATCAGAAATCTCTTCATCCTCCAGCTGCTGGTACTTATACATTGGAAGTATCCTCAACAACTATGGCTTTTCCCCTTGAATGGGTGGCTCCTCTCAGAACCTCTATTTAAGAAGGGCTCCCAGGCCAGCTATGCCTCATTCTTCTTCAGGCTAAACTCCAGTTTCTCTCAAGACTGCCCTCCAGCTACCCACCTATGTGCTGTATACTGAATTCTGCCCCCCCCCCCCGCCATTCCCATTTTCAGCTTCCTTTTATGTGTTATTTTCCCCCATTAGAATGTAAGATCCTTGAAGGTAGGCACTGTCTTCCATTCTGCTTGCATTTTTTCCATTATTTAAAACAATGTCTGATATATAGTAGACAATTAATAAATGATTTTTGACTGCCTTTATACTGCCTAGAGATATGACTCAATATGCCTGGAAAATGGAGGAAACTTACCAGAATTTTAGCAAAATATATTCTCCTTATAGCATGTTACCATTATAATTTTATCCTTAATAGTATTACTCTTACTAGTTAGTATTATGATTTAATCTTTAGTACTATTACTACACTATAAACTTACTAAACTAAGTAGAAGATCTGATACAACTCTTCCTAAAGGATCAATCCATGTCCTAAGGAAAAAGAGATTTTAGAAGTTACACAAGTCAAAGGTTTTCTTTTCTTTTTTTTTTACTATCCTTGCTAGGGAAGATAAGTGAGGAAAAGGGGTACAAAATGGTGCTCATCTATCCCAAAAACTTTCCCACTTGTTTCTCTGACTCACACACATATAGTCTGGGGAAGTATGACCTGACTTCCAATATAAGCTGAAAAAAAATTGCTGGTAAATGAGTAAATGGCATCTTAAAATCACTGATTTTAAGTTTTCACTTTAGTTAGTACTATAGATCTAGAACTAGAAAGGACCTGGGAGACCATCTAGTACAATTTTCTCATTTTACAGATAAGGAAGCTGATGACCAATTAAGTGTCATGCCCATGGTCACGTAGGTAGTATTCATGACAAGTAGAATCCCTAAATTCAAAAGAGATCCCACTCAAGGTCTGATACCATCTTCATTTAATATATTCTTATGTATATATTAATATATAATACATACATTCATATATATTCATATGTATATATGTATACAGATAAAAACATATGTTACATAGTGTAGTAGACAGAAACAGAGCTGGCCTTGGAGTTTGAAGGAAAACTGGGATTTAAATCCTGCCTCTGGCACATCCTGTCTATGTGACCCCTCAGCAGATCCCTTTATCTCTCGGTGCTCTAGTTAACTCTTTTTTAGGGAGAGGGGGGGCGGCAGTTGGGGTTATGTGACTTGCCCAGGCACAGCTAGTAAGTGTCTGAGGTCAAATTTGAATTCAGGTCCTCGTGACTCCAGGGTCAGTACTCTATCCAAAATGCCACCTAGCAGCCCCTGTAGGTAGTTCTCTAAGGCTGTACATTGCAGGGAAGGTTTAAGTAGCTAAGCATTGCCAGAAAGAACACCTTATTTGGGAGTTCCTTATAGTAGTGAAATTACAGGTCCGGACTCTATTCCTATCATCCCTAACTTTATATTATAATCCAGAAGTTTAAGCACTGTTTCAATAATTGATATAAAGTGAACTGGAGAGAGATTCTGAAGATTAGAATAAAAATGAAAATAATCTATAAGTAAATATTTAAAGGAAGATCAAGAAATGTTCTAGAAACAAAAAAAATCACAGAAGCTGTCATCTCTGTGTATGTTTATAGATAATGAAAGGGAGTATGACTTTGAAAAACTACTTTGGTTGAAAGAATACTGGATTTGGAGTCAGAGGACCTGGGTCTGAATCCTAGCTTTGTTACTTACTACCCATGTGACCTTGGGGTCACTTAACCTTTCTGAGACTGAAATTCGTGGTTTGCAAGATGAAGAGACTGAATCAGCTGACCTCTAAGACCCACTCAGCACTGTGCTTAGAACACTGCCTGGCACGTAGTTGCTATTATTCGTCCTTCATTTTTGAAGAGGACTAATGATGTCACAGGGTGATATCTTGACTTTCTCACAAATTGGATTTGAATGAGGCAGAGTTGTACAAAGTCAGAGTCATCAAAGTCCAGTAGCAAGACATAAGTCAGAACAATGACATAAGTCAGAATGGATGACCTTGGCAGCTTCAATGTCTGACCAACTTCTAAGTACTACATAGCTCCTGCTTCAGTCACCTTCATGGCCACTGGAATAAATTGTTCTCATCTGCCCATTCTGCTGGGGGAAATCTTCACATGCTAAGGGGTTTGAGGTGTTGATTATTCTCAACATGGTTTAGCCCATCTACCAAGATGGTTTACTGGGGTGTGGCCACTGAACACGCTACAGCCTCTTGAAGCCACAGGTGAGAATTGGGACACCAAAGGTGGATGAGTAGCCCTGAAAAGGACTCAGCAAGCCTTTACACCAGAGGCACTAGTCTCCCCTGACCACCCCTGTCACATAGTAGGTGTTCAATAAGCATTTATTGATTGCCTAACTCTATGATCCAATGAAACTAGAAAGGAGTCCATTCTGCATTTTAAAAATTAATTTATTACATGTATGCTTTAAAACTTCTCTCAAAAGATCGCAATGTTATCATTAATGCTGAGCTTTGTGAGTAATTTGATTTGGCATATAAGGCCATTTTAGATCAAATTTAATCATTTCCTACCATATGATTTAGAAACATTTATTCTAACAGAGCCATTGCCTGGTAAATTTTGCATCTTTATGGTTATCATGCCACCAATCTGTGTGAAAATAAATAATTCCAGAGCTATCTCAGTGAGAATCGTCAGAAAAGTCTCTGGACCAAAGAAACAGAAACTCCTAAACTAATCTACATTAGTCACAACTTTCTTTCTATTCACCCTTTCTGTATATGTAGCCCTTTCTATTCACCAGAATGAGAACAACTCGTGATGAAATAGCCTGTACTTTAAGAAGGCTCATGGCCAAAGATACTCATTTACTAAGATGGATCCACTATGCAAGTTTAGAAATGCCCAGAAAGTGCTGCACATTACATGTAGTGGCTATACATTACCTGTATTTTGTTTATTGCTCCAAGAGAATCATACCAGGTTTGCACAGCCCAGGGAAACTGCCGAGTGACTGCCATTCGAAGAACGATACAGAATGAGATGGTTGTAAATATTTTTCTGAGGACAATTCCTTTGATCAAGGCATAAGGAAGCACAGCTAGAAATACAACAAAGAAACCTGAGAAGAAGAAGGCTGAGCTATTGAAGTATCTCACATATGCGGTTTTTCGGGTCAGTTTCAGTTCAGTTCTGTAAAAACAAAACAAAACAAAATGAATTTTGGGTAGTATTTCAGAGTTGCTGATTTGATGCATCTTGGAATTTAATCTCAGAATGTTATCTTTTTTTCAAATTGTCATAGTGTCTAAGGGGCTTGCTGAAAATGTCATTCAACTGAATTGACATATAATTAATTGGTAAAAAGTGGCCAATTCCCAAATATTTCTGGAAATCAGAGAGGAGGCATTATCTAGACAAAGAAGGCTATTCTTAATCTAAAATTAAATTAAATTCAACAAAATTTCATCACACACCTCCAAAGCAGTGCATTAGGGTTAAATGTAAGAATAAAACTTTTTCATTTTCACATAGATGATATTCTGACTAAATGTTAATATTTCTATCTTTGGGTTTTTTAAAACGTTCTTTTTTAGAAGCAATGACACTTAGCTAATCACATCCTAGATTCTTATCAGGTGCATCTCATCAAAATTTCTCATTCCTTTTTAAAGAAGCTTCAAATGTAGAAGTGATACATGGGATATGAAAATATATCTGGCCTAATGTTGATAACTATGTAACTACTCTCCTCACAAAAGAGAGCTTCTAAATTAAGAAAAACTCAATTTCTTTAACTTTGTTTACTTTTAGTATTCTTTTTTTTATTATAACACTCTCCAGATACCTCCCCAAAATACTTATTTGAATTACCTAAAAATAAGCACCAGGTTACTATATACAATGCATAGTAAAAAATTTTTTTATTTTTTTTTACCCTGGGAAGTTTTTACAGATGTGAATTTAAATAAATGTAAAGAAGAGTTTAAGTGATAAAATTTATATTATAGGTGATTTATTATAGAATGATATTATAGGTGATCATAGAATGATATTTAGGTGATAAAAGAATGATAATAAGTATTAAAAATAAATTTGGGATGTTCAGAGTATATCTCTAATCTTTGTAGGTGATAATTCAGAGAGTAACCATTGTGTTTTCCCATAGTATATTTGTCCATTGGCAGAGATATAATACTAGACTGGATGGTCTCAGATGGTCTACTGGTCTGACTTTTTCAAACAATTTTTAACTAAGCAATTATTTTATTTTTTAATGAAATTATTGAATTCAGGAAAATGCCAAATGATATAACTTCTCACATGAAGAAAAGAAACTCACTGATACCATGCTAATAAAGATATCTACAATTACTTAGACTTTACCACTTTTCATATACAAAAAGGAAAATTTTAAATTGTTTAACATTTTTGATTATACTAGGTAGTTTTAAAAAATGTTTTAGATCACTCCTAAGCTATATGTCAGTAAGATAGTTCTGTTACCTTGCTATCATCCCAAGGACTTTCAGACCTCTTTCTCAGAGAGCAATGTAAGTGTTTAAACTTTGGAGAAGGTCCAGCAGGTTCTTGGACAGATACCATAGAAATCTGAGTTAAGGCATGCGAGGAGACAAGGTAAGGGACTAATGAAAGTGTATCTCAATATTGAGTCCAGCTTCAGGCTCCATCTCTTCAGGTGCCATGTTACTCACTGACTACAGGACCCATCCCATCCAGCCTTGGTATAAAGAGAGAATAATGGGACTAGGGATATGTACTAAAAGAGAGGTCAAGCAAACAATAGTACCACATGGTAATTTTAGGGAGCCCATGGATAGTGTGAGTTAGTCCCACTTTTTATACATAGTCCAAGTATGGAGTGCTCAGTACTAAAGTAATAGAAAAAAAATTTAATTTTTTCTCTAAAATAATGTTCCAAAGAAAAAGGAGATCAAATACATGACATAAAAGTAATTGAATTTGCTCAAGCTACACAATGACTTATACCATGAGTTCTACTTATTTTAGTAAGCCAAGTTAAAAATGCTGGCTAAGATCAATTTAAAATTAATAAAATCTCAAATTATTGCAAAAACTCCAAATTGTTGTGAAAGTTAAATTACATTTAAAACAAGAATATAAAAAAGATAGAACAACTTAAAAAGAGAAAAAATAATGGAGGGAGAAAGAAGCACAAAGGGATACTGGGAAAAGAAAACAAATAATTTAGAAAAAATAACTGGAAGCAGAAAAAGAGAGAAAAATACTTTTTAAAGATTATTCTCCAATAGGTAGTATTTTTCATTAGAAATCCACTCATGCTATATGAGTCATAAAAATACTTTATCAGTATCTTTTGAAAACTAGAAAGTGATTTTATGGCAGAAGTACAATAAAACAATAGCTGTGGCCTGAGCTTTGGAGCACACTTCTTCCCTGGTTCAATACTGGCACAAGCTGAGTTTAATCATTCTATTGCCCTTCATCAGAACAATCTCTCTCTGAACATTTTATTTGATCTCTCTTGTAGATGCCAACTATTTCCCATATTTACGTCAGTGCAAAACATGCCTTTCGTCAGCAATTCCCAACCTTTTCAAGCAACAATTTCATGACAGATTAAGGAACTAGATTCTATACACCACAACTAAGCATTCACTTTGCCAAGAAATGGGGTCATGGAGAGTCAGATACAACTGAAACAACAGAACAACAAGCATTTACTATTAGAACTGTGCAAACACCAATTTACAATGGAAAGGATGGGTTTCACAAGGTTATAGATACAAAACTGGAAGGGACCTTAGAGATCAGTGCAACTCTTTCATTTCCCAGATGAAGAAACTGGACCCTGAAGATTGATTTCTCTAAGGTCATATAATTAGTAAGAATCTGAGGTGATATTCAAATCCTGACTATGGACCTAGCCCTCTATTCACTAAAACACTCTGCTTCATCTTTTGTACTAGAGGGAGAAATAACAAAAGTCAAGTAGGGCTCACCTAGCTGAAATGTACCATTGAGGTCTGAGCAAAAGGGTAGCTGATAACCAGTCACTAGCTTGCAATTCCAGCACTAATACATGCAACAGTGAGGAAGAGCATGATTGGCTAATCACTGTTATTTCCAAAAACAAGGCCTGCACAAACTGCCATGGTATTGTAAACTTTTTCTGCATGATGGTGAGAAAATTCTATGGTTTTCCTGGATTTTTTTCTTAAATGGCATAACAAAAATAAATGACCAATAACCATGTTTGGGAAATAGTACTCTTTTACTCCTTCTATTTACATGGCAGAGGACTTAACATTTCACCTTTTCTTTGTTGTTGTTCCAATCACACACCTGGAGTTTAGCTCTCATTCCTGTCTACATGAATCAGCCCCTTGAATTCCAGGTAACCCATATTTAGCCCATCCAGGAAAGTACTTTTTTTGGTCTACTTTTCCCTTTGAAACTTTAATGCAATATATAACCCCATATTTCTGACTTCTTTTCACCAGTTTTCCTGAACCATGTGTCTCCCATTACTCAATTTCCCAATTTTTCAAATTTCCAAATTATAATGTTTAAGGGACAAGGACTTTGGCTAAGGGAAAATAAACTACTATGGCTTAGAAAATACACTGGATTAATTTTTTGCCAAGGGTTAGACCAACAATCATAACATAGTCTGTACTGTATGTCTCTCCTGGATATAGTCTTGAATGATCAAAGTAAGAAAGTTATTTGGGGTAAAGCCAGAGAGGAGCCCAAGTGCTAGGTACTAGTGTTTTGTTTTTTTTATGAAGTACTATAAGTGGAGAGACACTGTACCATAGTGGACAGAATTCTGGCCTTAGAAATAGGTTTAGGTCCTGTCTCTGACATATAAAGCCTTGTGACCCTGGGCAATCACTCAATCTGTCAGTGACCTAGGAAACTAAGAATCAAAGTTTCAGAAAAATTTCCAGTCTGTTTCCTACAGGGAATCTCCCTCCTAGAAGTTTAATAAACCAATGAAAGGGCAGCTCCAAACCAAAACAAAGAGTCGATTCAAATCAAGTAAAAATGTATTCAGTAAGTGGCTACTATTTGCCAGGCACTATGCTAAATTCTGAGGATACAAAGAAAGACACAAAATAGTCCCTACTTTCAAGGACTTCATAGTCTAATGGAGACAACATGCAAACTACGCATGAACAAGATCATACACACATACACACACACAGTCACACAAGATAAATTGTAGATAATATCAGAGGAGAGGTACAGAGATTAAGGACCAAGAATGGCTTCTTGTAGAAGGTGGGACTTTAGCTGAGACTTGAAGGAAGCCAGGGAAACCAGGAATTACAGATGAGGAGGAAGAGAGTTCCACTGGGGAAAAGCCAGTGAAAATGCTTAGAACTGCAAGATGGTCTATCTTTTGTGAGGAACAGCAAGGAGACCAGAGTCTCTGAAACATGGAATGTGTGAGGGTAGTAAGGTATAAGAAGACTAGAAGGAAGGAAGGAGAAATTATATCTTTTAGTGATTTTCATTAAATAAGCTGCATTAACTTAAAAAACTTAGGTACATAGGTTCAAATTCTGGGGCCATAGGCTTGGGATTTTGCCTCCATAAGTTACTATTCTTGTTTTAAAGAACAAGCACATTTAACCAAAGAGATTTTCTATTTGCCATTTATTACAAACCACATAACTGTCCATGAAAACCATTTCTCAAAAACTCATGGTATTGTGTATATGATCCATCGGTCTCAAAGGCTATGACAAAGCAATATAAGCTCTGGTGAAACTTGTCAAGCTAGGAAATCTTTGAATAGTTAGACTATTTTGAGCCTAAAAACTCAAATGTATGTGTATAAGTGTGCATATATATGCTGACTAATTCAACAGACAATCTATAGCATGGCATGGTCTGGGTACTGGACATTTTTAGCTCCAGTTTTTCTCATATGGATTGTTAGGCCCATCTTCTTTGAGTAATCATGGATTTCATTACAAAGGCCCAATGATTCAATCAGAAAAACATCTTCAGAAAATAGAAATATACTGAGGATTGTAATATCAATAAGGAATCTCTCTTCCATCTGGACCTTACCCAACATCCTGGATCTACAACTGAAAGAGATCTTAAAAGCTATCAACTACAAGTCCTTTATTTTATAGATGAGGAGACTGATGCCTAGGAAAGTTAAGTGACTTGCCCAAGGTCCCACAAATATTATCCAGGCCTCTTTTCCCAATAATACACTGGCTCATTTATATTCTTTAGCAACAACACACACTACTGAGTGAGCATAGTATAGAACTCCGTATTTTATACCTCAATTCCCTAATAATTAAAGAATTGTTAAATAGCTATCTCTATAGTTACCTCTATCAGGAAACTTATAGGTTCTTAACATATGTATTAAGGGCCCCTTGTTAGAGAAATGTCCAGGTTGAAGGCTATATCGTGCCCTACCAAATATATTTTTTATAGGAAACAAACTAACCCTAAGGAAATGTTTCTCTACTGCACCATTCAATTGTTTGTGAAACTGTAAGGAAGTTGCCTTCTGTAGAGGAACATAGATGAAAGCCTATCTCTGCTCTTCTTATGTTTCACCACAGATATCATCAATATATGCATATATGAAGCTCATAGAGATTTTATTTTTAAAAAGAGGCATGTTGCATTAGTTTCTGATGTACTCTCCATCACCACTTTTGGTTATTTCCCCCCATTCTTTTGGTAACTTCCCTCTGTAAGACAATGTGAAAAGCAATCTCTGAGTGCTTTTCAAGTCATGTGGCCTCCAACATGGGTTGCTTCTATATACACATTGGTTCAGTTGCTCTTCCCAACTGTATTCTTAAGTGACATTTCAACTTGTGCCCACAGTTCCATCAAAGTCAATGAATGTCAGAGTAGAGGTTGATTTCATATGGAAATACCTCACAGAATTTCCTTTACTTTTTCATCCTCCAAAATGGATATTGGTGCATACAGTGAAATAATCTTTATGGTAGCATTTTTCTCGTGCCCATAATGTGTGACAGCTATGTATCCCATAAAGTGATGTTTTGTGTTGCCTTTGGGGATCAGACGAAACCAATTCTATCAACTTTTTTTGCCTCCCCAGGGAAAACCTGTGAATTCATCCTTCCATTTAATTCCAACTTCCATTTCTTCATCAGTTCTTCCAGTTATATATCCTAAGATTATAGGATCATTGAGACAGAGCTAGAAGAGAACTTTGGGGTCAAAGAATCAGCCTCATTTTACAGGTGAGGAAAATGAAGCTGAGGGATAATAAGTAACCTGCACAAGGTATCACAGGTAGCTAGTGTCAGAAGAGGGACTTGAACTCAGAGTTGCTTACTGCAAAGCCTATGTCTATTTCATAGTAACAGCATATGAATTCACTGGCCATCAGACCATGAACTCACATATAGAGAACCTACAGTTAATGTTTACAGGCCATCTACTATGTGATTCTTAAACACCTTATGTCCCTTTGCCACTTTTCTACTGCCATTACTAGGTAGTGGGAAAACAGGACTGAAGACTTTCCATTTGTTTTATTTCATTTTTTGTTTAATGCTTGCTATGATACCTTATGTTCATCTCCTTACAGAATGCAACAATAGTGAATTACATTCCTGAATGGAAAGTCATTGACCAAAGGGCAATCATTCTCTTGATCTATTTTTAGGTAATTTGATTTTTATTTTATTTTTTATATTTATTGTACATTTGAGTTCCAAGATGCTTCCTTTCCTCCCTCCCAACCCTGCAGTAGAAGAGGCCAACATTTGACACAACCACGTTTGGAAAACTATACATTACATAGCTCCATATATCAGTTGGAGATGGACAGCATCTTCCTTCATAGATTTCTGGAGATGTATAGCATCTTCCTTCATAGATCCTTTGTAGTTGACTTGAATAGTCACATAACTCAGAACAGCTTAGCCATTCACAATTACTCTTTGAACAATATTGCTGATGGTGTAAACAACATTCTCTTGGTTCTGCTCATTTCACTCTTCTTGCAAGTCTTTCCATGTTTTCCTAAAATTAGCCCACTCATTATTTCTTATATGTATTCCATCACAATCATATACCACAACTTATTCAACTATTCCCTCAATTTCCAGTTCTTTGTCACCACAAAGAAAGCTGCTATAAATATTTGAGAACATATAGGTTCCTTTTCTTTGCCCCGATCACTTTGGTAAACAGACCTAATAGTGGTATTGCTGGGTCAAAGGGTATACACAATTTTATAACTCTGGGCATAATTCCAGATTGCTCTCCAAAATGACTGGATCAGTTCATAGTTCCACCAACAGTCTACTACTGTTCCAATTTTTCCACATTCCGTACAACATTTATAATTTTTCCCATCTACCATTTTAGTCAATCTGATAGGTGTGAGATGAAATGTCAAAATTGTTTTAATTTACATTTCACAAATCAATAATGATTTAGGGCATTTTTCTCTTTGATTCACATACATAACTTTGATTTCTTCCCCCAAAAACTGCCTGTTCATATCGTTTGACCATTTATCAGTTGGGGAATGATGTACTCTTATAAATTTGACAAAGTTCTCTATATATTTGAGATACAGGTTCTATATCCAAGAAATTGTCTATAAAATTTTCTTCTCAATTCTCTGCTTTCTTTCTAATCTTTGCTACATTGGTTTTATTTGCACAAAATGTTTTTAATTTAATGTAATCAAAATTAATCATTTTATATTTCACAATGTTCTATATCTCATTTGTTCATAAATTATTCTCTGACCAATAAATCTGATAGGTGATATATCCCATTTTCTTCTAATTTACTTATGATATCTCTCTTTATGTTTAGGTCATGTATCCATTTTGACATTATCTTGGTAAATGGTATAAGATATTTGTCTATACCTAGTTTCTGTCAGATTGTTTTCCAGTTTTCACGGGAATTTTTACCAAACAGTAAATTCTTATCCAGAAAGCTTAAAACTTTACATTTATCAAACACAAGATTACTTTAGTCATTTACTACTGTGTATTGTATATCTACTCTGTTCCACTGATCTACCATTCTATTTCTTAACCAGTAGCAGAGAGCTTTCATAATTACCACCTGGTTACTACCTAGACCTCCTTCCTTTACATTTTTTTTTCATTAATTCTTTTGACATTATTGACCTTTTGCTTTTCCAAATGAATTTTGTCGTGTATTTTTTTTCTAGCTCAATAAATCTTTATTTTGTAATTTAATTGGGGGAGACAATAAGTAGATTAATTTAGGCAGATTAATTAATTTTTATTACATTCACTCATCCTGTCCATTAATTAATATTTCTCCAATTATTGAAAACTGATTTTATTTGTATAAAGTATTTTATAATTATATTCATATAATTCGTAGGTTTATCTTGGCAAGTATACTTTCAGGTGTTTTACATTTATCTACACATTTTAAATGAGGTTTCTTATACTATTTTTTCTTGTGGGGTTTTGTTAGAATATGAAGATGGTTTATGGGGGTTTATTTTTTATCCAGTTATTTTGCTAAAATTACTAACTGTTTCAACTAGTTTTTTGGGGTGAATCTCTAGGATTTTCCAAGTATACCATAATATCATCTGCAAAAAAAATAGTTCTGTTATATCATTGCCTATTCTGATTCATTCTATTTCTTTTTCTTCTTTTATTCCTATTGCTAGAATTTCTAGTATGATATTGAATATTATTGATGATAATGGACATCCTTACTCCTGCTCTTATTGGGAAGGCTTCTAGTTTATCCTCATTACAAATGATGTTTGTTGATGGTTTTAGGTAGATGCTTTTTTTTAAAAGAAAAATCCATTTATACTTATACTTTCATATGTTTTAAATAGGAAAGAGTATAGTATTTTGTCAAAAGCTTTTTCTTTAACTATTGATATAATCGCGATTTTTGTTACTTTTGTTATTGATATAATCAATTATGTTAATAATTTTCCTTAAGTTAGACCATCCCTGTATTCCTGGTATCCCACTTGGTCATAAGGTATTGTCTTCGTGACACATTGTTACAGTCTCCTAGTTACTGTTTTGTTTAGGATTTTTTGTATCAATATTCATTAAAGAAACTGGTCTATAGCTTTCTATTTTTGCTCTTCTTGGTTTAGGTCTCAGAAAAATATTTGTTTCACAAAATGAGTTTGATAGGAGTCCTTTGCCTATTATTATATATAATTCATTTAATACTGTAAGTAATTGATTTTTAAATGTTGTCTAGAATTCAGTTGTAAATTTATCTAGTTCTGATGCTTTTTTCTTAATAAGCTCATTTATGGCTTGTCTATTTTTTTCTAAAATAGGTTCATTTTCATTTTCACCCTTTTCATTTGAATACTATTTTTTGTTTTCTTCTCTATTTAATCATATTAACCAATTGTTCATCTATTTTATTAGTTTTTTCATAAAATCAACTCCTGTTTTTATTAATTTAATGATTTTATTACATTCAATTTTATCACTTACCTTTAATTTCCAGGATTTCCAATTTGGTGTTTAATTGGGGATTTTGAATTTGTTCTTTTTCTAGTTTTTTTAATTGCAGACCCAATTTGTTAATCTACTCCTTCTCTATGTTATTGATATAAGCATTTAGAGATATAATTTAGAAGCTACATAATTATCTATGGTAGCTTAGTGGTGCTGGAGTCAGGAATACTCATCTCTCTGACTTCAAATTGGCCTCAGATATTTGATAGTTGTGTGACCCTGGGCAAGTCGTTTAAACCCTATTTGCCTTAGTTTCCTCATCTGTAAAATAAGCTAGAGAAGGAAATGGCAAACCATTCCAGTATCTTTGCCAAGAAAACCCAACTGGGGTCACAACGAGTTGGACATTAATTGAATCACTGACAAACAACAACATAATTATTGTGAAATAGTTAATATTGTTTGGCCAGACATCTAGGAATTCACCTATACTAAAAGTGTAATAGACTTATTAATTAGTAAAATCAATAAAATGAGAGGAAACTGCGAGAAGATGGTGGAATATGGCAGGAAACTAGTGGCTATCCTAAATTCCACTACAAATAATTTAAAGTAATGCCTCAAAGTAAATTTTAGAAAAGCAGAAATAATTAAAAGTCAGGGTAAATCAATCGTCCAGCCTAAGACAACTTGGGAGAACATTAGGAAAGATCTGCTCTCCCAGGGTGGTGGTCTAGTGTGCCTGAAGTGGAAAATATCTCCTGACAATTCAACAAACAGCACACGCTGGGGGCAGCCGTGTCTGCAGCAACCTCTGTTTCAGGAGGTCTCATCCCATGAACATTGGTTTGGCGATTAGGGGAATATCATGGGGGTCCTCTGCTGGTGCTGGACAACAGACTTAGGTATGCTGACCAGAGAGGTTCTCAGGCTGTGGCTGTAAGCAAGGAGGAGTAAGTACACTCTGGAGAATGTGATCACAGAGGGGCAGAGCCTCCTGATTATGGTCACTCTTAGGAGAATGAGTCCCTGGTTTCAGTTCCAGGGCAGGGGGGCAAGCTGATGCTTGCCACCACCTGAAGGACTGCAGGGAGCAAGAGAGTGTTCAGTGATGGGGCTGGAGGCTCAGGTCACAGTTTAAGGGAAGAGAGGAATACCTGAGGTCACTTATAAACAAAGGCATGAGCCAGAGGAGCAGTGACCACATCATGTCTTGGATTATAGAACAATGGAAAAATAAAAAAATCAAAGACCCCCAGATAGAACTCAGAAAACAACAGCATGAATAACTGAAAACTTGAGACATTATCCCCCATGCCCAAAAGCAAAGCCCAACCCTAACATAAAGCTAACAAACAATAAACATTATGTCTGCTTAAAAAAAATTAGTAAGCAATAAAGAAAGAAGTCAACCATAGATGGTGCCTATGGTGATAGAGATCAGTTCATACTCACAAGAAGATAAAACAGCATCTCGTAAAGCTTCAAAGAAAAATGTAAAATGATTATAAACCCAAAAAGATTTCTTGGGAGAGTTTTAAAAGGCCCTTTTTATTGGAGGAGGGAAGGGAGGGCAATTGGGGTTAAGTGACTTGCCCAAGGTCACATGGCTAGTTTTTGTGTTAAATATCTGAGGCTGGATTTGAACTCAGGTCCTCCTGACTCCAAGGTTGGTGCTCTATTCACTAAAAGGACTTTAAAAATCAAATAAGAGAGGTTGAGGAAAAATTGGGGGGAAAATAATAGTAATACAAAAAAGCAAGAAAATTATAAAAAGAAAGCCAACCATCTAGAAGAGACCTAAAAACTTATTGAAGAAAATAATTCCTTAAAAATTAGAATTGAGCAAGGAGAAGCCAATGACTTCATAAGACATCAAGAAATAATTTTTTTAAAAAAATCAAAAGAATGAAAAAAATAGGAGAGAATATGAAACATGTCATTAGAAAAACAACTGACCTGGAAAACAAATCAATAGATAATATAAGAACTATTAGACTACCTGAAAGTTATGATTAAAAAAATAGTCTAGACATTATAATTCAAGAAATTAGTAAGGAAAATTGCCCTGAAGTTCTAGAATTAGAAGGTGAAATAGAAATTTTTAAAAATCTATCAATTACTGCCTGAAAGAGATCCCAAAATGGAAACTTACAGGGACATTATAGCTAAGCCTCAAAGATCCCAGGTCAAAGAGAAAATATAATAAGCAACTAGAAAGAAACAATTTAAATATTGTGGAGCTACAATCAACACAACACAAGATTTAGCAGCTTCTAAACTTCTAAATTGGCACAAATCCAGAAATTTTAGTCCCCAAAAGAAAATAACTTACTGTCTTAGATTTTCAATCATCTTTTCCATTGCTTCTTCCCAACAGTATGCCTTAACAGACTGTATATTGTCAATCATTTCTGAAGTTATCACAAGTCTTTCATTTATCTTTCCTGCTCTCCTTTCTCTGAAAAAATGTAATAAAATTTAATCAGTTCAAATTCAGGGTATCCTTACTTGTATAGTCTAATATCTGTTAGACAAAATGATTCAAAAGAGCCCTTCCAACAATGATATTCTATGGTTCTCTGGTCAAAATAATTCACATTGTTTAGTCAGTATTGTTCACATCAATTAGAGGAATCAAAGACTTTAAAATTAAAAGGATAGGATTCAGAAACAAATCTTTTTGAGGAAAAAAAGTCACCAGGTGACTTGTATTTTGCTCGACCCATATGATTATTATCAACAATAACAATTCCATATTATACTTCAGTATTTGTGAAATAATTGGTACAGACATTTATGCATATCTCTCCCATATGCCAATGGAGATTACCACCCTTTTATGCCTCAGTAGATACTCTTTTTTGATTTGTTAAGGCAGTTTGATCATAAATGCAAAAATGCCGCATCAATTTTGCATTGTTATTGGTCACAATTCAAATCAATGCTGAATTAAGTTATTTACAATAGTAATCCTACATAACATATCAGGGATAATATAATATTTGAATATTATAATAATCTGCATTTGAAGGAACAGAAAAACTAGAGACTAGGAAAAGTCACTGGAATGCAATTTTAAAAGTCAGATCATCTACATTATGTGCATGGAATTGATGTCTCTCATATGCATTTTCTAATCTATTAAAATGATATTAATTTTTACCAATTTTCCTAGAGCTACTTTAATAGATTAACAAATATAAAATGCTTCATAATCATAAAAAGTGATATTAATATCCTTAAAATAATTCCTACTTAGTGAGACTGTAGGTCAGATAACAACATAAAACAGGCCTAATAGTATGTCAGGGTACTTTTCACAAACACTATAAAGAAGAAAATTTAGGGAAAGAAAAATTAATTACCTGTACTTCATCATCATTTGTCCTAACCAGGCTTGGAACAGAGCAAGTACTATTAGGAAAGCAAGTCCACAAAATGCTGAGGCTTGTAGCAGTTCCCAAAGAAGTCCCATAAGGAGCACTACTTGTAAAGGTGCAATCCAGACAAAATGTGCCAGGGCCAGCCCCTAAAAAATTCACAGTTAAAAAAAAGGAAAGCCAAGAAAAGACTTGGAAGTTATGTCCCACAAAAGCATATCAAAAAGAGAACACAGTAATACAATATTATTTAAAACTTTGAGGATCTGAGTTCATTGCAATCTAAGCATTAATTACATTGAGAACATAACAAGGTACACAGAAATTCCACACCCACATTTCAATCAGTTTTATGCCCCATACCTTACAGTACTTCCAAAGGAAAATGTTGCACTCAGTTAAACTTAGGAGTTGATAACTTTGAATACTTAGTATTTCAAAAATTTATTTTAAACATTATACTGATGGTTTGACTAAAAAAAAGGCAAACCAACTAGCAGCTACGGCACAGGGGTATGATAGATCTTCACATCCTTAGAATCATATGTTTGTTTATGTCCATAGTTAATTGTTATACAGACTGATGTATCCCTTAATGGAAGGGCCTAAATAAAAAATACTTAGGGTGTGATAAGCAGTCAAAGACTGGAATTAGGAAGGGAAGACAGATCTGATAACTAAGTAAATTTTGCTTGGCAGAAAGCCATGTTCCCATGTTGAAGTTTCTTCTGAATTCTATAACATCATAGACTCCAAGTTAACTCCATTCTGAATCGCTAATTAATTCAGCCAGAGGAAATAGGGCTGAGTGGGACAGAGATCAGAATTTCATAATAATCAGGGTTGAACCACACATTGCTGTTATCTGACTCAGAAAGCTCTAAGCTACGAGTTTTGTGAAGATGTGGAGTTGTTTACATTAATTCTGTGATACGACATGCACAAAAGATTAAATGAGCTGCTACATACTTCATCAAACTTGTTCAGATTGTTGGAAAGAAGACTGATAAGCTGTCCGGTGCTTATTTTATCTAGAACACGGCTTGACAATTTTAAGGTCTGAAGAGAAAAAAGGAAAAGAATTGCCCTTAAAGTATCATCAAACATAGTATCATAACATTACTAGGAATATCTAGTAACATTATAAAATAGGCATTATACTGAACATACTATCTTTGCTTATTAAAAACAAAGAAATTATTTTAATTACTTAACTTCTCTTTTATATTTACATGACTGTTAATTGTTAGCTAGGTTTCAACCTTCTAAAAGCTACACAGTAATTAAATCCTTTCCCTTCTCCATTTGTAAAAAATTTCCAAATCACATGACATGAATGACAATATAAAAATATCTATATATAATTAAATTATATGTATGTAATATTTTTAGAAATGTATAACAAAATTAATGGATATTCTTAATTAGAACTTTGTATTAATATTTTTCATTTTATAACCATTCAGCTGATATAATTATTAAAACTTCATTATAAGTGAATCATTAATATTTTAAATGCATAATATATTAGACATAATATTAATTAATTAGTGATTGACTGATATTTTGAAGGAAAAAATGTTCTGAGTATCATGCTAGGTGTGAGTGATCAAAAAGCAAAAACAAAACAAACGTGCTCTACCCTCTAGAAGGTTACATTTGGTAAAGCCTAAATGATGCAAGGCTATTCACAAAATGTCAAACGACCCAGAGGAAGGTCTCTAGCATGAAGAAGTTATAGAAGAAGATGAACAAGATTCCAATAGGATAAGAATCCAGTCAGTTGTAACCTGAATCAATGAAGAGAACATATTAAGGATATACTATATGAAGGGCAGCTAGGTGGCACAGTAGATAGAGCATGCGTCCTGGAGTCAGGAGGACCTGTGTCCAAATTTGACCTCAAACACTTACTAGCTATGTGACCCTGAGCAAGTCACTTAATCCTGTTTACCTTAATTTCTCATCTGTAAAATGAACTGGTAAAGGAAATGGAGAGCCACTCCAGGATCTCTGCCAAGAAATCCCCAAATGAGGCCACAAAGAGCTAGACACTACTGAAACAACTCAGCAACAAGATATGTTGAAATCCTATGGTATAAAAATCCATAGACTCTGATCCATTCTAGATAATTTAATTATAGTTTCTCATTTAATAATTTTGGTTAAAAATGTCTATTACTATGTTAAATTAAATCATAAATGCCATCATCAATAGCATATTACTATCAAAACCCAAGCAGTGTAGGGGCGGCTAGGTGGCGCAGTGAGTAGAGCACCAGCCCTGGAGTCAGAAGGACCTGAGTTCAGATCCAGCCTCAGACACTTAACACACAAACAAAAAAACTAACCCGTGTGACCTTGGGCAAATTACTTAACCCCCTCCAAAAAGCAAAAAAAAACACAAACAAACAAAAAAAAACCAAGCAGTGGTATGTGTTTGTGTGTATATATACACACACATATATACCTACGTGTGTATAATAAAATAATATAATAATTATATATGATATATTATTTCATTTGATCTTCAAAAATGCCCTGTGAGATAGGAGAACAATGTTCTTAACAAGAACAAAAGCTTTTTGAGGGCAAGGACCATATCTTATACTTCCTTGTATCACACATCCCAACACAATGCCTTACATATAGAAAGCATTCAATATATATACTTTGATTTGATTTATTCTTCCACTTGGAAAAATCTTTTCATAAGGATTAAATTAAAGGAGTTAGCACTTGTTTTTTGTTTTGTTTTATTTCATTACTATTTATGACTAGTTAAATTAAATTTAAGATGTTGTCAGATTGCAGAATTTATAATACAGAACAACTTGCTCTATCATAGAAATTGGAATGGAATTGAGAAGACAAGACTGGAGCTGGGAGTGGTGAGTGGCTTGTTGCCATGTGGGTAAAAACTAGCCAGGCAAGGGAAAGGGTGAGGTAAAGGGTAGGTCTACTTCACGGTCAAGTGAAGAGCCTAAACTATTGCAATGCATGCTCATTATATTATTTTGATGATGATTACTATGGATGCCATGAGGGTGAGGCTAAAGAGATAAAATAATCTGGCAAGGACCCATGGGAAAAGGATGATAAGGTGTAACCACTACTTATGGACGTGTTTATAAATCAGTGTCTTCTTTGTGATATTTTTCTCTCTGATGTCCATATTGTACAGACTCTAAACTCCAGAAAAAATTTATAAATTCTTCTCACAAGACAGTGTTTAGATCAGTTTTTAAATTGAAGATTATATCATTGATATTTTCTAATGCTTCTTAATTCAGGAAAACTACATTTTTAGTGATTTGACTAAGATAGAGAATGTGTTCTCTTCCTCTTCCCACTACAAAGTTTCACCTAATAATAAAAGATGAGTACTATGATTTTTGAACAGAGGAGATACAAAATACAAACAGATTTTGTATAATAAAACTATTATTGGGATCTTCTCTGATTTTGAATTGCAGATTATTTCTCTTTATTAGCTCAACTACACAAAGTCACCATTTTCAAAAAGGAATGGTAAAGAAATTACCAAACACCTCTACTGCAATACCTTTCTATTCCTACTTGGCAGAATTAGGAAGCCACACATTGTGTTGTCAGGACTGGTCCTAGCATATGTCATTATAATAGATCTAAACACTGTTTGGACAATAACATGTCTTGAGCTAAATCCACTTACAGTGCTTTTGGCAAAATCAGGCCCTTTTTTGAATGCTTGCCATTACAAACAGAAGTAGGATAGACTGAATGAGCACGTACTTACTGCTAGCATGTAATACATATACTAGTACAAATAATGAGATTTGCAGGGTTCATGGGAATATTAAGATCAACTCTATCTAAGGCTGCATTTTTCTATTACAACATGCTTGGACTGTAGGTTTCCCTGGTATTGTTTATAATAATTTATTTATAAAAATTTAAAACACTTTTTCTTTAACCTTATTTTCATCAATTACTTTCAAAGGTCAAATTCTGCTGCTAATTTTTATGCAGATGGTAATAGTCATTTTAATGGGAAATAAAAAATACTGAAAAAATGGGCCATGTGGCAGCCTTCATCTACTTAGCAACAAATTTTACAGCCTTAATATCTGGAGAAGAGGAATACAGTATAGTAGGAAGAATGTTGCATCTGAAGTCAGGAGATAGAGGTTCAAGTCCCATTTTGCTACCTCTGTGACACTAGGCAAGTCCTTTCTCTCTTTGGATATCAGCTTCTCCATCTATAACATAAGGGAGTGAGAGTAGATACTCTCCAAGATAATTTCTAGCTTGGAAGACTACAATGTGCTATAGCAAAGTTAATTATGTGAGAAAAATGTAAAATCGGACTTATTTTGATATTGATGTTTAATGACATCAGCAACCTGACACTAGAGTTTCTGGAAGTACTTCAGTTCAATTCAGTTCAGTTAGCAGTGATGGAGCATCCGTTATGTAGCAGGCATGGTGCTACCTGCTGGGAGTACAGGGACAAAAAATGAAATGGTCTCTGCCCTGCAGGTACTTACATTCTCCTGGATAATATGTCTAAAGGAAGAGAAAGAAAATGAGGAAGAAGGCCAGGAAAGGAAAAAAGAGGAATGGGTAGATTTTAAATAATTTTAAATAATTCTCTAAGGGCAACTAGGTGGCACAGTGAATAGAGCGCCAGCCCTGGAGTTAAGAGGACCTGAGTCCAAATCCAGCCTCAGACACTAACACAGAGATTAGCTGTGTGACCTTGAGTAAGTCGTTTAACCCCAATTGCCCTCCAAAAAGAAAAAAAAATCAAATAATTCTCTAATTATTTAAAAAATTCAAACCTTTATGATTTCCATCTGATTATGAATTCATGGCATCTAAAAAAGGCTTCATACTAGCAGGATTCATTTGTAGCCTATACCAAAGTGGATCTAACTGTTATGCCATCGTGTAGTTTAAAAAAGACATTTGAATTCATTACCTTTTTGTAAATCAAACTAAAGAGGGCTATTCTCATCTGCATTCCCATATGATGAAGGCCAAAGATGGCAGGGTGTAGAAGCAGGGTCCTCACTATAAAGAGAAGGCATAGACCTATGCCTAGATAAATTGCAATGGATCGTTCCACTTTGTTGTCAGGATCATAGGAGGCTATGATTCTTCCCAGTAAGAGAGGCTGCACTGCTTTGGTTACTTCCTGCAGAGGGAGAAAAAAAAGGCACAAAAAGTAAATTGCAGTTATCTTGTTTTTAATAATACAAAGAGTTATAATATTAATCCAAAAAGATTTATATTGTAGGGAGAACATAAGCTGGGATTGGACAGAAATCCACATCTGGTATGTGCTTTACTGCATATTCTTTCATATCCTCTGTGATAACAGATATTTATCTTTTGAGAATAGATTTGATTTCTAGAAACCTCTCCTCCAAAATCTTTTAGAGACAAGCTGAATGAAAAGAGTAAATAAACAAAATGAGTGATAAAATTCTGTTTGTTTTTGTATTAAAGCATGACAACAAAATGATGATATGGATTTTCTTGGGTGGCTGCTAAACTGGCCCTGAAAGCACAGCTAGGAGCTAAGTTCTCAAAAATGTCTTGAGCAATGGCAACATCACCAGAGAGAATCCAGAGCAGGGGGTTTTAACCTTATTTTGTGTCATGGACTGATCTGGTAGTCCATTAAAGTCAACTTTTTCAAAATAATATTTGTTGTTTGTTTTTTTTTAATTGGAGGAAAGGTTCAATTTTAGTTAGTGAAAATAAAAACGTCATCTTTTCCCCACTCAAGTTCATAGATCCCTTAAAATCTATATATGAATTCCTTGGGTATCTGTGAACAGATTTTTCTTAACAGGTTAAGAAACTGGTTTAGTTTCTCACTGGGGCTGCTTAAAAGGATATGCTCTCGTTTGTCTAAGTTCTTTTTTATCTTTTGAAAAAGTTTTGTTGTTCAGTTGTTCGGTTTTGTCTGACTATTCACGACCCCATTTGGGATTTTCTTGGCAAAGATAGTGGAGTGGCTTGACACTTCCTTTTCCAGCTCATTTTACGGATGAAGAAACTGAGGCGAACAGGGTTTAAATGATTTCCCTAGGGTCACATAGCTATTAAGTATCTAAGACCAGATTTGAACTCAGAAAGATGAGTCTTCCTGACTCCTGGTCTGGCACTCTATCTATTGCATCACCACTATTGAAAAAATCCTGAGGAATTTTAAAATTTTTATCTTATAGGTCTGCCTTCTTACCTAATGTAGCTAGTTATTTGGCAGGGAACAGATGAAGGAGAGAAGTATCCTAGATTTTTTCATATTAAATATAGGCATGGTCCCAAATATCCCCACATATAATAGCATCACTTGAAGTTGTGATCAAATACACTGGTTCCCTCCCCCCCCCCCGCCAATACCACTGTAATGTCTGGGTAATTTTATTTCCCCTGTAGTTTACTGAAAACTAAGGATAGATCTAAAATAGGACTGGAGAAAGAGGAAGAGGGCTGTTAAATGAGAAAGGAAACTTGATTAAAAAACAAAACATTTAAAATATGAATCTCTCAAGGCAAATTTTTGCTCTCTACCTCAGGCACTGCACCGTCTAACTCCTGTCTCCATTATTTTCTATGTGAGTATGAGCAAGTCTCATACTCTGGGCATCAGGTTCCTCATCTGGAAAATGAAGGAGTTATACTAGATGACCTATAAATCTCTTTCAATTCTAAACCTATGTTCCGATGGTCTTCACCTACCATGAAATGCTTCTTCATATCTTTATTCCTCTACATAATATATGCAACTTTTCCATATAGCTCTCTAACACAGGTCAGCTCTCAGTTCATCCCTAGTTTATTAAACCAAAACATATAAGAGCCTGGAAACATTTTATAACCACTCATTGAAGAAGCAACTTGCCTTCAGTGTTTTAAGATTTTTAAACAAAAGAACCCAATCTACCTCATGCTTTATAACAAGCATAGCACTTTAAAGAAATGCAAGAAAAATAATAATATCACATTATTTAGATTTGGAAAAGACTAATGATTACTTGGTCGAATGCTAATTTTATAGATGAGAAAACTAGGTCTATTTGCTCAGTCAAACTGACAGTAAGGAGAATAGTAAGCATTCAGGTCTTCTAACTTCCATTCCTTCTGTGCCCTGTATGCTACAATAAAGCCTCACACTTTCATTTTTAAAGTAATAGTGATCACTGTTTCTGTTTGCATAGTGTTTTAGAGTTTATAAAACCTTTTCTCCTGTTTGACAGATGATGAAACTGAGGCTCATAGAACTTATGTGGCTAACCAGCAAGTTAGTAGTAGAGTCATTATTTAAATCCACAGATTTCTGACTGTATAGCTGATGCTTTTTTTTAATTACACATGATACTTTTTAAGAAAAAAATTAGACAAATCTAACTCTGAAAGAAACATTTTTTCCTCTGCTGCAATAAACTAATAATCTAATAAATGTAGAGAGCTTATACATATGTAGTGGAGGTAGATCAGAAGATCCCTGGTGAATTGAGTCCCCTCAACCCCCTTCACATAATTTCAGACAAATATTCTTTGTCAAAACAGAAAATTTCCTGTGGAACTGAACATTTTCATCCTGGCTCAGCACTGAAGGGCAGATGCTTTGGTATGCATGGCATCTCCTGATTGGTCTCTGTGTCTCCATGCCTAGGAGTTGTCTTGAAGATGACTGTTGACTAAGTCAGGTAGAATTTCCCCACCTTGCTAAACTGAAAAAATAGGGTGGAAATGACTACACCTACTCTCTTTGAGGCCAGTCTCTCTGGGAATATATCCAGAGCATTCTCTACCTTAGATTTAAGTTACACAGAGAACTGGTGGAATCATTTCTACCTTTCTTATAAATCATCAAGGAGGAAAGTTTCTCTTGATCCATGAGTCAGTCAACAACACAGACCCCAGGTAGGGGAACATATAGCGACCAATGAAAAGTTGTTACATCTCAAAGCACTCGTTTATCAGTCAGTGCTGAGCCAATGTAAAAGTCCACCTCCAGGAAAACTTCCCATTTCTCACAAAGGTCCATGCCTTGTAATCTCATTGTCTGGATTGAAGGACTGATTAAGGATTCCCAGATCAACTCCATACTATATACATGCATAATAAACTGATAACACACTAAAACTCATTTGTGTGATGTCACTCAACCTCTCATCATTATTTTCAATAATTAAATAGCTCGTGGAAAAGGGGGCTATAATGACAGAGTAGATACTGAACTGACCTGGGTTCAAATCCTACCGCTGACAGAAGCTGTGTGACCCTGGGAAAATCACTTAGTCTTTCAGTGCCTGAGGCAGTTCTCTAAGGCAATAATTTTCAGAGAAGGATAGAAGGCAGGAAGCAAGGCAGGAAGGAATGTAGGAAGGAAGGAAAGAAGGGAGGAAGGAAGGAAGGGAGGAAGGAAGGAAGGAAGAAAAGAGGAAGGAAGGAAGAAAAGACTAACTTAAGAAGCAACTACCTGCCATGCACTAAGCACCTTACAAATATTATCTATATTGGCAGAAGAACTTTCATCATCTGAGAGTTCAATATGCCACTGAAATCATAGGTCTAATTCCTATCTTGTATATTTATGAAATTTGTGAACCAGAAGCTACTTAACTCTTTTTAAATACCTTATATTGATTTTTAATCAGTCTATCCCTATTATAAAGATCCACTTTCATTAAGAATGTTGATTTTGTTTTTCCAGTGGTGATTGGTCTGCACTGATATTTACACAATCTCCTTGATTCATAACAGATCAGATATCTTTTCCATTCTCACATAATGCCAATCAACAAAAGTCCATGGATTGTTACTGTTGCTAGAAGAATCAATCATTTATTTCACTACTAGTGCCAAAAAATAAATGCTCACTCTTTTCAAGTCCTCATTTCTCTCTCAACAATGATATAATAGAGAGATTACTAGATGTAGATCAGGCCAAAAGATACAAAACTTTGATAAAGCCAGGGTCAAAACTATATTTTGCTTGAAAGTATGTAAATAGTTCTATGGGTTGGGTGTTACCTATCTATTCAATGACAAAAAGAGTAGTCTGAGGAAAAGAATCACACCATGCCAGCTAAAAGTTTTACTATTAGGAATTAGATTTAACCTTTTAGTTTTCTTCCTAATAAGTAACTTGGACAAAACTCCCTGCCATTGTGTCTCCACTCTAGCTTTATTTTTCCAACCTTTGACCCCTACTCCAATAAATCTTTTAAGTGAATTAGCTTGTTTGTAGCTTCATACAAGGAAAGAAAATATCAGCCTCTGAATGGGACACCTGTTTTATGTACCAGCATTACTAGATTAGTTATAATTTTGAATCAATGCATACTATAAAACTCATGGCCTTTAAACAGTAATAGACTTTTGACAAAGACAATGGCAGTATTGCTAGAAAAGAGGATGTGTTTAAAGGAGAAAAACCTGGGTTATTTTTGGTAATGACAGCTCTGATAAGGTGACCATCTGCAAACAGTAAATAAACTCTCATAAACTTCTCAAAAACTGTAAAGCAGTTGACAGCTCAAGGACAAAAACAATACTGTTCAAACAGTGTGTGGGGTTGTTTTTTTTTTTTTACTGAATCTTTTAAGCTGTATGTTCTCTCTTGTTTGCTAAGTAAATCACTTATGGGCAGCACTTAGATTTCCCATTTGGAGTCTTTCCTTTAAATATTTACAAAAGCCCAAGTCTAAGGGAAAATCAATTTTTGATATTTTGTTATTTGAGAAAAATCACAACCAGAATTTTTCTACATGAAGATTTTTGATATGGAGATTTTTCATATTTATGTATGCATGTCCCACTGTTGGATTTGTTTCTAAAGCCATAAGAAGATTCCTGAGATTCCACAGTATGAAGTAGTATAACCAACTACACATTTACAAGAAATGGGAATCAAGACACATTTTCAGAAATTCCTTTTTAAACTGTGCTATTAATCTTTACTAAGTCTGAACACCAACCAAAATAGAGTAGAATTCAATGTCACTGAATGACTTCCAATCATTTTGGTATTACATTTCTATAACTCTGTTGTTCATTCAGAGGACCTCTATTGATAGTATTTATGCACTACATCAAAATTTACAATGCTATTTCCTCACACTTTGCTAGGGCAGGCAGCATAAGTATTATTAACTCAATTTTTCTCTCTCTCGCACACAAATTGAAACTCACAAATATAAAATCAGAAAATATTAAAATTAAAAGTTACCATATTGGTAAACTCGTATAACTTCTCAATTGATACAAAATTCCTTACAACACTATCCCAGAGAAATGGTGAGTCAACTTCTGTCTCCAAATTTTCAGTAGCAAGGGTCTCAGTAACTCACAAGGCAGACCATGTCTTAAAACAACAACAACAAACAAACAAAACAAAAAACCAACCCTCTAATTGTTAGAAAGTTCTGCCTAATACTGAGCTGAAATCTACCTTACTATTACTCTCGACCACTGGTTCTACTTCTGTCTTCTAGAATGACCAAGACTATCTAACCCCTCCTGGAGATGACACCCATTCAAGTATTTCAAAATAGACATAATATCCTTAGATCTTCTTTTTTGAACCTAAGTATCACCAGTTCCTTCAAAATTTCTTCAAAGGAATGGTAGAACCTAACAAGATAATGAAACAGAAGGAAAGGAAAAGGTCACAGGTCATATAGTTCATGCAGCACCAGCTAACCCTGGGACAAAAGGTATCATCATTTCATCATTTTCTTTTGATGTTAATAGTGATTTGTCACCAGCAGTTAATCACTGTTATCACCTAACGTGTAACCAGGTATACATACATACAGGATCATGTACTTAAAGCTGGATGCAATTTTAGAGTCCATGTAGTCTAACAGACAAAGATATAGAAACCCAATAATGTTAAATGATTTCCCCAAGCTTTCAAAGGTAGTAAATATCAGAGGTGGAATATGAACTCAAGATCTCTACAGAATGCAAAGAAATATATGGAAAGAAAGGTACCTATAGACTCCAGGTCATATTATATCAAGCACCTAGCTATCACTAAGCACAGTGAATAGAGTGCTGGGCCAGGAGTCAAATTCTATCTCAGACACTTACTACCTGTTACACTGGGCAGTCACTTAACCTATGACTGCCTCCGTTTCCTCAATTATAAAAGGGGGATAATAATAGCAGGAGTTATGTGGATCAAATGAGATAATATTTGTATAAAGGGTTTGGTATAGTGCCTGGTATAGATTAAGTACTTAATAAATTTTGTTCTTTCCCACCCTTCCATATCACTGTAATTAAGTTCCTGCCATTACCCTATTCCATAAGATCTATTTAAGGAAAACCTCAAGATTCAATTGTTTCTCAATGTTCAAATTCTCTGGCTAATTGGAGGGCACACATACTCCTTTAAGGCAGTAACTATCATTTTTGTCTTCATACCCTAGTGCCTAACACAGTGTCTAGAACATAAATATTCAATAAATGCTTATTAAATTTAATTTTACTCACTTGTGTAAATGTTCCCATGTGGGCTGCATCTGCTCAGTTTCCACCCCATTAAATTGCCTATGCTGTGTTTCCTAATTCTGCTAACTAAGGTGGTGGGGTTCTGAGTTCTCCACCTTCCTATCTGCACAACTCTCAAGATGGTCCTGGATTATGATTCCATCATCCAAGGACTCACTCTTACTCTGCTGTCATCTGCAAATGTGATGAGTATGCTTACTATGTCTTCATACAAATCTCTGGTTAATACATAAGTATAGTATACATAATACATCAGGATAGAATTATGGTCAGAATGCAATGTAATATATCGCTACAGTTTTATATTGGTCGACAACTCCTTGGGATAATGTAACAGACTTTGCAAAATGTCTTGTTAAAACACAGTATGTCATATCTACAACATTTCACTAAAGTACTCATTTAAGAGTTTTATCAGCAAAAGTCAATAAGGCTAATTTGACCTGATTTGATCTTAGTAAACTTTTGCATGTGTGCTTGCTGAACAGCTGTCAGCAATTTTTATGAAATCAGAAGAGGTGCCAAGAGATTGCTGGGAACTATGACCTCTGTCAGGGTGCAGTCAACTCTAACATGGTCATGTCTGAAAGAATAAAGAATGGCTCACACAGAGTTGTCAAGGATGCAAGTGACCTTGTGACATAGATTAATCTGGGACCTAAGTAACACAGACTGAAGCCCTCAATTATGTCAAGGTTTAGAGGCTGATACAATTATTTCTGGTGTACCTTAGAAGTAACCTCCTATGGTGAGGCCCTAAGCTGTAACTTATTTAGCACATGTGTAAATCTTACACTGCATTCATTCATCAATTTCAAACCATTCTGGGGACCCACACAAAACAGAAGAGCACGAATACACATGAATAAAAGATTCCAAAAGTTGTAGTGCAGTGCCAAAAAAAAAGTCTCACTTGGAGCAATTCCACTGCTTCCTTCTAAGAGTTCTGTAAACATCAATTGAATGGACTAGCCTTACAAACACCAGCCAGTAACAGTTCTCCAAACTTTCCTGGAAGGCTGCAGGCAGCAGCATCATATCTAAAAGACTAGCAAAGTCTTCAGGGTGGTTGCACACAGCAGCTGACATGCTAGCCCCACAATTCAGGCACTGTGATTCCTTTTCTTTTCTTTTTTTTTAAAGCAACTGGGGTTAAGTAACTTGCTCAAGGTTGCACGGCCAGTCATTTTTATGTATGGGTGCTCATTTTCCGAGGCCAGAACCGATCCCAGGTCATACTGACTCCAGGGCCGGCACTCTTACTCACTGCACCACCTGGCTGCCCCAGGCACTGTGATTTCTATTGGCGGTAGAAAACAAGAATCATCTTCATTTTCAAAAAGAAAAAAGTAGATATTGAAAATTGCAGACCATCAGTGAGTTCTGTACAATCCTGGCAAAATTATTAGTTGTCAGGAAATCAAAGCTCAGAAAACATAAATTAAAGAGTGTGTTGCATCAGAGAACCTTAACGGATCTTCTCGGTACAAAAAAATCTTTGATCCTAGGAACTAGGAAGATTTATGAAACATATAAGATATACCTAAAAGGAGAGTTTCTCTTTCCCCATGCCAAAAATCAGCTTCACCTTCCAAGTACTAACACATTACCCAATCAAAAATCTGTTTGGGGGTAGCTAGGTGGCGAAGTGAGTAGAGCACCAGCCTGGAGTCAGGAGGACCCGAGTTCCAATCAAACCTCAGACACTTAACACTTACCAGCCATGTGACTTTGGGCAAGTCACTTAACCCCAACTGTCCTGCCCTCCCCCTTCCAAAAAGCAAAAATATTAAAAAAATTTGAGTTTGAACTTTCTTGTAACTACAATAGCTTTCTTCTTACCAGTTTTCTGATGTGTTTCAATGCCTCAAAGATCAATGTTTTCATCTTTGTGAGTACTCCTTCCAACAAGTTAGAGTCTATTTTTCTAAATCTTAGTAGAAAATTGAGTAAATTTTAGGGAAAAAAAGAGAAGAGGGTAGATTCTTCAAACCAGAGGTTCCTAAGGTTGATTTTGATTCCAGGTGAAATTATAGAACATATTATTAAAGAAGTGTTATATAAGAATGTAGAAAAGGAAATGCTGATTACTAAAGGCTAGGATAAATTAACCAATCAAGAAAGGAACAGGTAATGCCAGACTAACCCCATTTTCTTTTTGGACAGGCTTACCAGACGGGTAGGTCAGGGAAATGCTATAGATATAGCAGTTCTGGATTTAAGTGAGCCATGTGACAAGTCTCATGCTATCCTTTTGAAGAAAATAGAAAGATGTGGTATAGATATCAGTACATTTTGGCAGATTTGGAATGTGATGGATGATGAATTGTTAGTGAATAATTATTATTTGAGCTATGAAAAAGTGAGATGCACTGACTTGGAAAGTAATAGGTTGCCTCTCATTAGATTGCTCAAGAAATGCCTAGGTGAACACTTGTCTACTCAGTGTAAAGGGAACTCATTTTCTGGCAGATATTGGACTAGATGGCCATTACAGCCCCTTCTGCTCCCAAATTCTATAAACATTAACCAATATTAAGCAAGATTATTTGATCTATATTGGGAAAAAATCATTCCTATCTTCTCTGAGAAGTCTTTAACAGAGTCTTATGACAATATAACATCTGTTTCTCTTCCCTTTAACTAATTCAGAAATGCTCTCCTGGTATGTTTCCAGAATCTAGTTTCCATGTAGATGAATAGCTTGACTTTTTTATCTCTTCTTTCAGATATGTTTCTTTTAAAAGTAGTATATCTTGGAATTAATTGTCATATTCTAGTTACTACCATGGCACCAAAATCTTGGTGATATTAATGGAATTATAGCTTCCTTGTGTTAAAATTTCCAAGTTCACTTTGTTTAATTTGAAATACAGGCATCTGAAGTCATATGTAATTTTTACTGATGCTCTTCCTAAGTATTTTTTCATATGGACATCTCCCTTACCATTGGTTCATTTTGTTTGTCCTCAATGATGTTTGAACACTTTCCCCTCTCCTTTCATTTTTATTTTATTTTATTTTATTGCTTTTTTTTGGAGGGCAATTGGGCTCAAGGTCACATGGCTAGTTTTGGTGTTAAGTGTCTGAGGTCGGATTTGAACTCAGGTCCTCCTGACTCCAGGGCTGGTGCTCTATTAACTGCGCCACCTAGCCACCCCCCATTTTTATTTTAAAATCTTCCCAATGCAAATTTCTATCCAAAGATGTTCTGTGTTCACATAATGTACTCTGTCTCTTGCAAGAGTCAATTACTCTCATATCTTAATCCATGGTTCCCAAAACCAAATCCTCTTCTTCAACAGTAATCTTTATACCACATATTCATTCTTGATATGCTCCTTCCTATTCTAAAGTCCTAGGTGAGATGACATCCTTCTGAAACTTGTGTTTACACTACCTATACTCCCAAATTAAAAGCTTTGTGAACAAAGTGAAATGAATTTACTAGCAAATAAACTGAAGGATACATTGCTTATAGTATGAACATTATTATTCATCTACAGAAATACTGCATGCTCTTAACTTGTATTGAAAATTTCATTTATTCCATTATTTTAGTCCACTGCTTATTAACTGAGATTCAAAATGAACTATTTGAACTCTATTTTAATTCAACAGAGGCATATAGCTTTGTTGTTTTGTTTAAATTGTTTTTTTTTTAGTTAGGAACCAGATTTTTTTTAATATTTCTAGTAGGGCAGGTTGCATGTGCTAATTTGTAAATAGTCTGGTCTATTTGGATCTTACATATGTGCATGTTGGGACATATTGTATAGGGTGATGTGATGGGGATGAGTAGTTTATGACTGCCCTTTCTATGCAGAGGGAGAGAAACTTCATTGTGAAGAGCCTCATCACAAGACTCATTTGTGTAAGTCATTTGTTTAAGTCAATTTATTGACAAATTCATAGCACACTCATTCTCACCATAACAAGAAAAGTCTAGGAGTGATATGTAAGCCTGTGACCTTTTCCCAATTTATATCTGTGGCTATCCCTGTGTATATACGCTTACATACATGTCAGCCTCCCCCAGATTACTAGGATCTGTCTAGGCTGGGGGTGAATACTGAGCTAGGATAAATGAAAAATTAACCCAATGGTCAAGAACTTCCAATAGGTGCCAATAATGTGCTAGATGCTGTCCCCCATTCCACCTCAATGTGCATCTCTAATATACAAAGAGACATCAGAATATAGAGCATGAGACATTGAATTTAGTCAGGAGGGCCAATGTTTAAATCCAAAATCAGACACTTAATAGATGTCACTTAACCTGAGCAGATCACTTAACTATTCTGGACCTCAGTTTCTTCATCTATAAAATGGTTTGCTTCAATATCCTCTAAGGTTCTTTCCTGCTCAAAATCTATAGTCTTATTGAAATACAATATGGAAGAGGACAATCTCATGTCGGGGAAGAAAACATAAAGAATGGGGAACCAATGCCTCTTCCTCAGACTTCCATATAGCCCAATACAGAATCAATGATCCTATGTGTAGAGTCTCTAGGTGAGGGCTCTGAAAAGAAATATAGAAACAAACCAGGAAATACCCTGGCCTTTTCAGATCACAAAGAGAATAAGTCTATAAGGTGAAATCAGCCTAAACCCTGCTAACCTGCATAGGATGAAAAGTATCTAGATGAAGTTTTCTGTGCGGTTACCATAAGAGGCAATGCTAATCACAGAAGGTAAGCTGTGACAGGGTAGACACCTCAAACAAATTCCTTTGAGAAAGGGCAAGGGAAAGGTCACCCAGTTTCCTCAATGGTGAAATAGAGGGGAGAGAGAGAGAGAGAGAGAGAGAGAGAGAGAGAGAGAGAGAGAGAGAGAGAGAGAGAGAATGTTAGATTTGATGTCTAAAGTCACTTTCAGCTCTAAAAGGAATTATGAAACTATACATATATGCTTCATCTTAAACAATGTACAAGTGAGACTGCAAAGTCTGACATACAATTTGTTTTCATTTTGGAGCTTTGCCACAGAAATAAGTGGGATGCCTGTGCTCAAAATGAATCACTTAATTTCTGATTTCCCTATAGTGTACATAAAACTATGCACAAGGAGGTTGCATATTAAGATAAGCAGAAACTATTATGAACTAAAACGTGAGTTTTATAGCATATTCTGATCTTTATTCAATTAATAAACAATCATTATATCATGAGGAATTCAACCATATGAACCAGGGACTGTAATATGTAATTTAGGATACCTGATAAGGATAGCCTTTTTATGCAGGAAGTTTTCAATATATCCTTAGAGAAGTAAAGGCAAATGTTTATCCTTGGGAAACTGGTATAGAATTTAAGTACATGTATTTTGCTTTGTTTCTCAAAATCATATCATCAGCTACTATAAGAGGAAGGTTATCATTCCATATATATTAGTGATATATTTCCATGTACTATTTTCTACTATATAATAGAATACAGGGTCATACTAAAAAGAAAAAGTAGGTTATTCCAGAATTTATAGTATCAAAGTCTCATCACCATCACTGCTTCTCCTTGAATCAAAAAATACTCTATATCTCCATCAGTAGGTAAGAGGAAATTATAATTTTTTGGAATGTCAGGGATGTGGCTCGAATACTGTAACAACAGAACTACCTAGAATGTACACCCTCTTCTATATCCTTCAAACTTTTCAATAGGTTTAATGAAGAGAGAGAATCCCAATGTGAATGTATAGACATGTACAGAATTGATTAAAGGGTAAAGCTGAAAATTTAATGCAAATTACTAGCATCATTTTCAATCTTCCTCTGAAATCTTATTGTGGTTGGAAGGTGAGCCTATATTCTTGAAGTTTATGTGAGAGGACTACTCATTCTACCAGGTCCTAAGCATCTGGAAACGTTTCAAGTATGGGCCTGAATATGTGTTGCTACATGGCCAGCCTAGCTAAATTCAGGGTGGTTTACTACCTGAAGTCTGGCTGATGACCATTTAATAAAGTTTTTCAGACATTAACTCATACAAAGGCTATAACTGACAGATATGGCCAGAGCTTATTTGTGATCTATAACAATGGAAGGAGCATCTACAGCAAAGGAACTGCATATTACTAAAGTACTAAAGCATTGTCATTATCATCATAAATGATTTTTTATGAAGCAACTAGGTGGGACAATAGAGTACTGGACCTAGAGTCAAGAAGACCTGAGTTCAAATCCAGGCTCAGACTCTTAATAGCTGTTTAACTATAGGCAAATCATTGAATCTCTGTCCATCTAAGTTTCCACATCTGAAAAATGGGAGTAATAATAACACTAATCTACTAAAGTTGTTGAGTATCAAATGAGATAATATTTGTTTAGGGTTTTGCAAACATCAAAGCACTGGATAAATACTAGCTATTATTTATCATTATCATATTCTTTGATCAATCAGCTAGCAGGATAAACACTAACTTGCCTTTCCTAAAAAAAGTTTATCCTTACTCAATCCTCATTTTCAATTTCTTAATTAAGTATTAAAAGGCTGACACGTTCCTAGTGGAAACCTTAATTGTTTGAGATAACATGGTGAGAATATTATTGGTCTGGCTGCTGACAAGGTTTAAGGAAACCAAGTGTGTATTTCATGGTGAAATGCCATTAATATGACATGAGATGATATAAATATGTCAGTTAAGCAAGCTCTCTCGTTGCTGATTTCCTTTTTTCAACCTTCCCAGGGCCTACCATAAATAATATAATACTATTTATCAGTGCTGAAACCAAAATTTAACTGTCACTATTGCAGCTGTGAGGTTCAGTGGGAATTGGAAAATAAATGTATTCATGTTTTTTTCTTTTCTTTAAAAAATTTTTAAAGTATTATTTATTTTTAAGCATTCTTTTTAAATTTTAAGCTCCAAATTCTCCTACACCCTTTACCATCCGCCATTGTTCAGTCATGTCCAACACTTCATGACCCCATGGACCATATTATCTATGGGCTTTTCTTGACAAATATACTGAAATGCTTTGCCATTTCCTTCCAAAGTGGATTTAGACAAACAGATAAAGTAACTTGCCCAGCGTCACACCACTAGTAAGTCTCTGAGACTGGATTTGAACTCAGGTATTCCTGACTCCAGGTCCTGCACTCTATTCACTGAGCCACCTATCTGCCTCCCTGATATCAATTATACATATGAAATCATGCAGAACATATTTCAATATTAGCTATATATATATTTTTTGCTTTTTTGCAGGGCAATTGGGGTTAAGTAACTTGCCCAAAGTCACATGGCTAGTTGTGTGTGTGTGTGTGTGTGTGTGTGTGTGTGTGTGTGTGTGTGTGTGTGTTAGATGTCTGAGGCCAGATCTGAACTCAGATCCCTCTGACTCTGGGGCCTGGGGTCTACTCACTGTGCCACCTAGCCGCCTCCATATATTTTTTAAAAAGCAAGAAAAATAAAGTGAGAAAACTATACTTCAATTTGTACTCAGAGTTCATCAGTTCTCTCTGAACGTGGATAGCATTTTTTCATCATCAATTCTCTGGAACTGTCTTGGATCATTGTATTGATCAGAGTAGTCAAGTCTTTCACAGTTAATCATCATTACAGCATTGCTATAGTTATGCACAACAATCTCCTAGTCCTACTCACTTCACTTTGCATCCATTCATACAGGTCTTGGACATGTTTTTGTTTTTGTTGTTTTCTGCCTGAAATCACCCCCTTGTCATTCCTCACAGCACAGTAGTACTCCATCACAATCACAGACTACAACTTGTTCAGCCAGTCTCCATTTGATGATCATCCCCTTCATTTCCAATATTTTGTTACCACAAGAAGAATGTTATAAATATTTTTATACCTATAGGTTCTTTTTCTTTTCCTTTGATCTCTCTGGGATATAGGCCTAATAGTGGTAATGTAGAGTCAAAAGGTATACACAGTTTTATAGTCATTTGGGCTTAGTTCCAAATTCTTCTAAGGAATTGATGAACCAATTCACTATGCCACCAACAGATCATTAGTGTACCCATTTTTTTCCTCAACCTCTCCAGCATTTGTCATTTCTGATAGTTGTGAGGTGGTACTCAGAGTTGTTTTAATTTCTCTTTCTCTAATCAATAGTGATTTAGAGTATTTTTCATATGACTAAGATAGCTTTGATTTCTTTTCCTGAAAACTGTCTATTCAAATCCTTTGACCTTTTAATAACTGGGAAATGGCTCTTAGTTTTACATATTTGACTAAGTTCTATAGTCAATATATATTTGAAAAATGGGGCCTTTATCAGAGAAACTTGCTATAAAATTTTTTTATTATTCAGTTGTCTATGATGCTTTTTAGCAAAATGCAGGTGCCCTGACCATCCCTTTTACTTAGGTCTGTTTATACTTTTGCTTTGTCTGAGATCATGATTGCTACCCCTGCCTTTTTTTTAGTATAGCTAAAGCATATTAGATTCTATTTTAGCCCTTTATTTTAACTCTGTATTTGTCCTTCTGTTTCAAGCCTGTGTCTCTCTTGTAAAGATTTTGGTATCTAATCCATTCTGCTATCTGGTTCCATTTTATGGGTATGCTCATTCAGTCACATTCACAGTTATGATTACTAATTGTTTTTCCCTCCATCCCATTTTCTTCTGTTTCTTCTCTCTCTTTTTATTCTATCCCTCCTCAAAAATCCATTTTGCTTCTGGCCACTACTTTCTTTAATCTCTCCTCCCTTTTATCATCCTCCCTTTCCTCTTATCTTTCTTCTCCTATTTCCCTATTGGGTAAGTTATATTTCTATAAACAACTGTGTGTGTGTGTGTGTATGTATTCTTCTTTCTTTGAACCAATTCCAATAAAGAGTAAGGTTCAAGCATTGCCATTTATTTCCCCTCCAACCATTTTCTCCTTCCCTGTAAAAGCTTTTCCTTATACACCTTTCTTATTCTCCCTTCTCCCAATGCCTCTTCTTTTCTTTTTTTGAGATCATTCCAACATAACAGATTCACATTCATGCTCTCTGTCTTTGTAAATTCCTTCTAATTGCACTATTGATAACGTTCTTAGGAATTACATGTATCATCTCCCCAAATAGGAATGTAAACAGTTTAACTTTATTGAAACCTTTATCATTACTCTTTCATCTTTACCTTTTTATGCTTCTCTTGAATCTTGTGTTTGAATGTCCAGTTTTCTATTCAACTATTTCATCAGAAATTCTTGAAAGTCCTCTTTTTCCTTAAAATATCCATTTTACCCCTAGACAATTATGCTCAATTTTGCTGGGTAGGTGATTCTTGGTTATAATTCTAGCTCCTTTGCCTTCCAGAAGATCATATTCAAAGCTATCTGCTCCTTTAATGTGGAAGCCATTGAATCTTATTTCATCCTAAATATGGCTTCACAATATGTCTATTATTTCTTTCTGGCTGCTTGAAGTATTTTCTCTTTGATCTGGGAGCCCTGGAATTTGGCTATAATATTCCTGGGAGTTTTTATTTTGGGATCTCTTTCAGAAAGTGATTGGTAGAATAATTTTTTTTATCAAATGCTTTATTAACTTCTAGTTTACATCATTCAATTCCATAAGATTTTGAGTTACAAATTTTCTCCCCATTTTCCCCCTACCCACCACCCCAAAATAGCAATCCCACTGGATATCCCATCCAGATTGGTAGATTCTTTTAATTTTTATTTTACCCTCTATATATGATAAGAAGGCAGTTTTTCCATGACAGTTTCTTGAAATGTGATGTCTAGGCTCTTTCTTTGATCATGGCTTTCAGGTAGCCCAATGATTCTTTTTTTTTTTTAAAGCAATTGGGGTTAAGTAACTTGTTCAAGGTTACACAGCTAGTCACTTCTGTGTGGGTGATAAGTCTGAGGCTGGAACCGATCCCAGGTCCTCCCTACTCTGGGGCCAGTGCTCTTTCTTACTGCGCCACCTAGCTGCTCCGGCCCAATGATTCTTAAATGATCTCACTTTAATCAATTGTCTAGGTCAGTTGTTTTTCTAATTAGATATTTCACATTTCCTCCTATTTTTAAATTATTTTGACTTCATTTTATTGTTTCTTCATGTCTCATGGAGTCATTAGCTTCCACTTGCCCAATTCTAATTTTTAAGGAATTATTTTCTTCAGTGAATTTTTCTACCTCCTTTTTCATGTGGTCTATTCTGCTTTTTAAATAGTTCTTTTATTAAGTATTTTTGTACCTCTTTTACCAAGATATTAATTTTCTTTTCATAATTTTCTTGCTTCAATCTGATTTCTTTTTCCAATTTTTCCTCTACCATTCAGCTTTTAGTTAATTCTTCCAGGAATTCTTGTTGGGCTTGGGTTCAATTAGCATTTTTCTTTGAGGCTTTGTTTGTAGATGTTTTTGCTTTGCTTCCTTCTGAGTTAGTATCTTGAACTTCCCTGCCATTGTAGTAGCTTTTTTTGGTCAAGTTCTTTTTTTTATTGTTTGCTCTCATTTTTCTAGCCTATTCCTTGACTTGGAACTTTATGTTAAAGTTGGGCTTTGCTCACCTGGGTCTGGGGAGACACTGTCTCTAAGTCCCACTATCCTTTATTCTTTTCCATGTTATTCTTTTCAGAGCTAGTTCTGGGTATGTACAAGTTTTTGTTGCTTCCAATGTGGTGAGATCCTGTGAAGTATGGTCTTTACCCAGGAAGGGCCCCTGGTCTCCTGCAGCCACAAGCACTAGTGTTCTCTTTGCCTTGGAACTGAGACCAGGGCCCCTACTCCCCTGTGACCAAACCTGAGCTCTCTTCTCCACCCTGAAACTGTGACCCAGAACTGTGTATAGACAATAGAGTTCCTAATCTATGCCACCTATACACGGTAATAGCAAAGGGTCCCCTGTAATCTCTTTCTAACCAGTTGTCTAGCCCCTTTACCATCTCTTAGCTGAGAGTCCCCAAAGCTGCTGCTGTTGTTGTGACCATTGTTGCTGTTGCCATATATGTGGGCTCTGGACAAGCTTCCAACCCAATATCACCAACTTCTCTCACCAACCTCCTAAATTTCCTTAGGCCAGAAAGATACCTCACTTTGACCTTTTATTAGTTCTAATGAGCCATAATTTGATTTGATTCATTATTTTAAAGTTATCTGGAGGACAATGTTGAGAGAGCTCAGCTGAGTTTCCTCTAATCTGCCATTGTGGCCAAGAGTATTCATTATTTTTTTTAAAGCTTAGGAATTATAAGTGCTACTTATTTGCAGCAGCAAAGTTGTAATAATTTCAAGCATCACCTGGGAAGTAATGGAATTATAAGTCAAGCAACAAGAAAGGGGGTTAGGTAAGTCTAGAGACTATATGCCCTGGAGAGCTTCACTCACCATAAAGGCAATCATTTTATAGTCATTTAAGTTCTATACGACTTCTGATTTTATAAGAAACTTCATGACTATCTAAGTTCACAGAGACACTCTGCAGGACTGTGAACTGTTAATGACATGTATTATTTTATAGAGAACTTTAGCTACAATTATTAGATAGTGAACATTTTTGCAATACTTAATGTGACACTGCAGTATCAGTGGGAACAGCCTGGTCCTGGGACACTGAATTCTAGTCCCAGCTCTACCATTAACTTTCTGTGCAACACTCTGCAAGTCAATTCAAAACTACAAGGTTTCATTTCCTCATCTATAAAACACGGGAGTTGGACTAAATCATAGACCTAAGGTTAAAAGGGACCTTAGAGGCCTAGTTCTGTCTCCTCATTTTAAACATGAGGAAACTGAGACCCAGAGAAGCAACTCGCTCAGTCACAAGACAGAGTCACTTTTCAAGGTCAAGTCCAAGGAATCCAAGGTCAGTACTCTTTCAAGTGAATTACTCTGATGATCTTCTACTTTCTTTCTTTTTTCTTTTTTCTTTTTTTTTGCTTTTTGGAGGGGGGAAGGTAGGGCAATTGATGTTAAGTGACTTGCCCAATGTCACATGGCTAGTTTTTTTGTGTGTTAAGTGTCTGAGGCTGGATTTGAACTCAGGTCCTCCTGACTCCAGGGCCAGTGCTCCATTCACTGTGCCACCTAGCCACCCCAATCTCCTACTTTCTTAACAGCTCTATGCTTCTAATGGACAAGACTTCATGATTTGCATAACATTTGTTTAACATAATAAACAATTTTTACCTATGACATGATTTGCTTTGTTCATATGTACCAGTAGAATATAAACTTCTAGAGGACAGGAGAAGGCAGGATTTTAATTTTTGTCTTTGTATCATCAATGCCTAGCATAGTGCATTGCTTAGTAAATATTTGTTGGATTGGATTAAATTTAATTTATGCACTGTAGGGAACCAAGAGAAAAGAGTGTTGTACAAGTAGATTGCATAAATAGAAAGGGAGTAGTGGCAGGACTCACCTCCAACTTTGAAGAACTAATAATTATATGATGGTAGATAATGTGTTACTATGGAGAAGATGAGGATGTTATTCAACACAAGGTGTATGTAATAGAACAACATCTAGGGAACAACATGGAGCTATGATATGGATCTTGGTTATCATAATCCTAGACTAGTAGAAGTAGGGAATATGTTTAAGTATTAGGCTAGAATTCTAAGATTGAAAGAGACTTGGAGGACCAAATATCCTGATATCATCAGTTTACTGATAAAGAAACTAGGCTTCAGAGAGACTTAGAATGGTCAAGATCACACCAGTGGTCTGTCTATCTATCTATATCTGTCAGAAAGGTTGTAAATTATCTCTGTACAATATGTTCAAGGAATAGACTCTAGTAAGATTTCTCTAAGGCCAAAAATCATGAGTTACCCTAGAAAAGTAGAATGTAAATATATTTTTAAAATATTTCACATATTAATTTGATTATGTGATCACCATACCGATGATTTTGAACTCTAATTTTATTTAGTACAGAAAATCTCAAAGTATGTTGTAAAATCTTCAAAATTCTCAAAATAAAATTATTTCCATTAAAAAATTTTAAATAGCAATGGGGAACATGGACTCCCTCCTCCTCTGCTCTGCCCCTGACAACCCACACAGCACCAGTCAACAAAAATATCCAGGAGATTTTAAAATTCCCAACATTCTCTCCAAAAAGAAAAACAAGAAAAGGAAGGAACTGTCTTCCAATCATACAGTGAAGTTATCTTTCGGAAATCATGTTTTAACTTTTATAGTTGAAGAAACTGAGATAAATAGAGATTGAGTTACTTGTCCAGCGTCACACAGCAATAAGTGTCTGAAGCAGGATTTGAACTCAGGTCTTACAGACTCCAAGTCCAGCACTGTATCCACTACACTATCCTCTCAGACAATTATCTAACATTGCCTGAACATGTAACAGTGGTATAGAGGAAAGCACACTTGCTCTGGAGCCAGAGTACCTGGGATCAAATATCACTTCTGTTGATTACTACTTATATAATCTCAGGTAGGTCACTTAAGCTTGCTAAATCACAATTTCCTCATCTGCAGTATGGGTAGATTCAGCTATATGACCTCTAAAGAAGGGCATTAAGACCAACACAAGTCCAAGGCAGCAGCACACAGAGTACTTGAAACCCCAAACCAAATATTTTATGCAGCTCTAATGTGAAGAATAAATTTCTTTGCAATCGCTGTCACCAAGTTTTCTTTCTTTTTTTTCTTTTGGAGGGCAATTGGGGTTAAGTGACTTGCCCAAGGTCACATGGCTAGTTTTTGCTTTAAGTGTCTGAGGCTGGATTTGAACTCGGGTCCTCCTGACTCCAGGACCAGTGCTCTATTCACTGCAGCACCTCGCCACCCCTGTCACCAAGTTTTCTAGGCAAGAGCTTAAGTGTTTAAGAAAGAGAGTGTTACTCTGACAACATATAGAATCAAACTTATGTTTAGAAATCCAGTAGGTAACATCCCAGGTTGCCTTTTCAATACTGTCTCTGGGTTTAGCATTTCGGTCTACAGTCACTTCTACCCTGATAAAATACATGACAAGTTTTATGAATGCAGCACAAGGTTATCACTTGCCTATAGTACTACAATGCAAAATTCAAAAAATCTTGTTTTGTATCACTGAAACCAGTTCAGCATAAGGTTTAGGGCCAGGAAGGAACTTAAAAATAATCTAGTTTACTAAAAAGGAAACATAGGCCTAAAAGAATTGAAGTCCCTTGCCACAATTCATACAGCAGGTCAGTAATGGAACCTAGATTCAAACCCAGGTCCTCAGAAACTCTCCAAGGCAATTTTTCCCCTTATGCTATTTCTGCTATTCAGAACTCTGGAAAGCAAAGGCAACATTTAATCTTAAGGCATAGAATAAAAAGTGAACTGGTACTGAAAAAGTATTTTTTTGGAAGAATCCATTCATATTAGTACATTAATTATTAAATTTAATTTACTATTTGAAGTCCAAGCCTGAATGGAAAGCGTACTTGCTCTAGAATGTGCTTCAGAGTTGGGTAAAATATTTAGTTTTGAGGTCAAGCACTCTGTTTGCTGCTACCTTGTACTTGTGTTGGTCTTCATGGCCCCTCTTTCAAAATAGATTTAGAGCTAGAACGTATGTAAGAGGTCATGTAATCAATCCACTCATACTGCAGATAAGGAAATTGTGGCCTAGCAAAAAAAATTTTAATTTTAATTTTTACATCTCTATAGCAGAAATTTGAAGTTTTTTCCTGGTCATAATGGTTCTAGCTTTTAAATTTTTCCTTACATGTTAATGAAAAGAACTGCCAGCTTGTTATATCAGTCCCATTGCAACATAGGAGGCAGATAAAGTATTGGAGTCAGAAAGGCCTGAGTTCAAATCCAGCCTCAGATATTTACTAGCTGTGTGACCCTAGCTAAGTGACTTAATCTCCTTCAGTCTCAGGTTATTCATCTGCACCTACCTCATAGGTATGCTGAGAGGATAAAATAACACATGCAAAGTGTTTGGCAAACCTTAAGCAATATAGAAATGCTAGCTATTACAACTATAGAGATCAGGTCCATTTTATATACCTGTGATGAATTTATTTGAGCATTCTTACCCCTAAGTATAATATGACTCCATGAAACACAAATCTCCAGAAAAAACATCGTCGAAGGGCATTAATGAGTTTGGGTTTTTTCTTTGATGCCAGCTCTCTGTCCCATTCCCTGAAAAAAAAAAACATTAAAAAACAAGACCATTAAAGTTTATAAAGTACAAATGTTTGAGTTGTTATGTGCTCTCAACATAGTTTGATTCACTCAAGTATATCCAAGGAGATTTAGTCAAATTGACTTAAGAAACAAGAAAATTTGTAAAGACCCCAAAGACCCAATGTTCACTGACTTGATAACTCAATAAAAGATCAAATCTATCTCAGTCACATATCTGGCACATTTAAATGCCTCACCATATATCACCCTGCAGGGAGTTGATTCATGAAAAGGTCACAGTGTATTTCTTAAAGCACTATACTGCCTAACACAAGAAGTAATGGGCAAAATATTTTAGGAGTTTCTATGACCTTCAGAATGAAGAAAATCAGTTTAAAAAAGAAAAAAAAACAGAAAAGGTATTTTAAATTGTGGCTTACAAAATTATGTATGTTTAGCAAAAAAAATTTTTAGATCTTTACATTTAAGTAGCACATACAATTGAATTAAAAAATAAACTCAAACAATGTTAGAAGGTTGATTTCCTTAATATCTTAATCTTCCTTTTCTGGTCTGGATTTATTCCATCTAAATAGGAAACTTCCTTACTGGGAACTATGAACTTAAAATTATGAATCTATCTAAATATTCTTCCTCATTGGAACTTCCCTATACCAATGGCCAGAACAGTAACTATTCTGCAAGATATACTCTTTTTTTAAATTTTTGTTTTATTTTTAAGTTTTATTGATGATGTTTTCCCCACCAAAGTCATCACTTTCTTCCACTGAATCTGACATTGTATCAGAAACAAACAAATACACACATACCTACATAAATAAACTAAACACAGGGCAACTGTGATTCCATATGACAGGATAGGCCACATTCTATAGCCATTGTCCCCATCCTCTCTAATGAACAAATCATCAGTTCACTGGGGCATTTAGAACACCTGTTTACCAATCTATTAATTTGTCAGCCCACACTTAGTGCAGGAATCTTTCAACTTGAAGGTTTATTGTTCTATGATCTGAATGAGAATGGTTTCATTGTTAACTGTCTATTTGGAGTATCATGGAACCCAGCCCCGTAAGTTGTTCACAATTAATAACAATCAATCAATTCTTTTGTCCCACTTCAATGATCATAGTTTCTATATATTTCACAGCCTAATAGATGATGGAGAGTTTGGCCTAACCAGCTTGTGAAAACAATGACTTTTTATTTAAATCCTTTTATTCAGATGGGGTTCCTCCTGGAAGATTTTAGCTTGATTACTTCAAAACCAATTTTTATAAATCTTAAATATTAAAAAAAATTAATTACCTTTGGTTTCTCAAAGACATGCAACTTATGGTCTTAAAAAGTTGCCTAAGGGCACTAAGAGGTTAAGTAATTTACCCAAAGTCCTACCGCTAGTATGTATTAGAGGTATATTTGAACCTGCACCTCTCTTGACTCTTTAAGGTCAACTTTCTCCTTACTGTCTCTCTCTTAGTTTAGTATTAGAATAGTAAGCGAGCTCGACTTAAGTAATTCACCATATCTATTCTATTATACCTAGTGTTAGAAACAGAAATTCTGTAGTTAAGAAACTGAGAAATTCTGATTGTATTTCTACTATGCCATTTGTTTACTTTTTGTTAAATACCCTATCTGTCATCAGATAGTATTATCTTATAAAATATTGTTCTTGTTATTGTTCAGCAATCTGTCCATTGTGTCCAACTCTTCATGACTCCATTCAGGGTTTTTTTGCAAAGACATTGGAGTTTGCCATTTCCTTCTCCAGTTGTTTTCATAGTCCCCTGTTAATAAGAAGCTCAAAGCTCCCTGCATCTCTGTCTTTTTCTGAAGTAGGAGTATATTTCTAAAGAATATCAGTATACACTATTCTCTAACTATATCAGAGATCAAGCATACATTAACTTCTGTAAGTAGTTACAAAGTAGAGGACAATTTCACATTTTGTAAATCGGCATGCCTATTAATGCCACTGCATAATAAAAGCATGCCACTACTCATGAGAAGATTCAAAGTCAAGCAAGATGCCTGTGTGCAGCTCTGAGTTCTCTAGTCCAAGAAATGGCTCTATGCCTGGAGCCTGGAGTGAACCCTGTGTTCAACCCCAGCCCCATGTTTTCCATATCTCCTGGGCAAGCATCCAGGTTATTATCAATTGAAACCTTTGGAGAGGTAAGAGGCAGGCAAAAGGCTAGGCTTTCTCTGAATATCCAGGAACATAATTCAAGAACTGGAAGAGACCTCAGTGGCCTTCTAGTTCCACTCGTACATGCACTGGCAACCATCTTTAGCTTCTCATAAAGAGACTGGGAGTTGGAGGGCGCTGAAAAGTTAAGTTTATAAAGGACTCTATAAATATCTTTGGCAAGTGATCATTCAACCTGATCAAGCGCAAATAAGAATAAAAAGAAGATAGATAATGAATTGAGAATAGCAAACAAAAGATACATAGCTAGGATGGCATGCTAGCAACTCGAGATAATTAATACGATGGAGGCCCATAGTGTATTAGGTTGTTGTTTTTCCTTTTTTCAAAGAGGACCAATGACAGCATAGGGTATTGCCTTGACTAGTGAATGAATTAGAGTTAACTGACGCAGAGTTGTGTCTCACTCTCGCTTTCAGGGTCACAGAAGTCCAGCAGCAAGACAAAAGTCAAGACAACTGGTGATAACCTGGGACACAGTGGATGACTACATTAGGTGGATGGTCTTTAGAATTATGGGGAGATGTGGTTAAGAATTGTATAGAATAATATATGGAAAGATCATGATCTGCTTTGATAAGGGGAGTGCCCCCCAATAAAATCATGGCTCTCTCAATTTATCAATAAGCAACAGTAGAAGAAAAATAATTTTGAAGTTCTTTACAAGAGCAAATATTACTTTTTAATTGTCTAATAGCTATTACATTAAAACAACCTGTCAATTAGAATAAAATGGATCCTTATTCTACATTAAACATTCATAAGTGGAATACAGAAGACTGGCATCATAATGAAATCAAATATGTTTTTGAATGATCCAAATCTATTCTTTTAAGTAAGGTAAATTTTTAGAATTTCTCAGTAGAGGTAGTATGATCAAACTAGATCAGTGATGTCAAACTCAAATAGTAACAGATCCCTATAGGCAACATATTGACTTAGAAAATCACAAATTCACATTATGTATGCTGTAATTTACCTATTTTGATGAGCATTCCCCAATTACATTTTAACCAATTACATTCTGGAAGCACTCACTGTGGGCTACAAGTTTGACACCTCTGATCTAATATATAATGGAGTGGGGGCTTAGAATCAGGAAGAGCTGGATTCAGATTCTATTTCAGATGACTACCACATATGTTATCCCCAGCCAAGTTATTGAATCACTAGGTACCTCAGACCACTCAAGGGTACCTCAAGGGCATCCCCAATTTCATCTGTTAATGAAATAAGTTTCCTATGGTGAGGAAATCATGGATCTCTGTAGTATTTATAAGTTTTAAGGGTCCTTAAAAGCACTTTTTATTTCAGAAACTATAAAAAGTTGTTATTTCATTCTTTCCAGTAGACAGTACTTATATCAACTGAAGTGAGATATGACTATTCAAATTAACATTTCCCCCAAAATTACCTAATTAATTTTATGCTTCTAAAAATAGTATGGCAAGTGCTTTTTACTCTTCAACTATAAAACTGATACATATGATCATACCTTTCTAACTTTTCAGATAGATGATCTGCAGAATTAGAGGAGGGAATTTGATATATGTCTGACAATTCCAAGCGTTGTCTGAAACCTTTCCTCAAAATTGGTCTAGTCCAACTGAAAAGTAAAATAAGAGATAAATATCAATTTAAGTCTGATTCCAAGATAAATTTAGAATGCAACTTAATCATATTTTATGCATTACATAATAAAAAATTATTCACATGCATTTATAAATAGAATTAAAAGCCTATTTAATATCCTTCTAGTGTACTATCATTTAACTCCCCAGAAAGAAAAAAATTCTGTATTACATTTATACTTGAGACTCTAAAGGCCCTTTATAGATAAGATCTCATTACACATCATAATATACCTTATCATATATTTAATTATTTTGCCTCTGTGTTCTGAATGAATTTTGAAATAATGGATGATATATAACAAGATTTTATAAATAGTATGCATTATTTAGTTTCAATTAATCATCTTATCTGACCAGCCTTAATTCTTAAAAGCCAGAGAGCATGACTTTTATATGTTTTGTTTTTTTTTTAGGGGGCGTTTCTTGGGTTTTTTGGTTTTGATTTGTTTTTATCTATGCCCTACAGCGCTATCTACAGCACTGAAAATAGTACCATGCACCAACAGGCATTCAGTAACAATGAGTTTATGACAGCAATTGATTAAATAAATTGAACCTTAAACTGGGTAGGATCTCGTAGGGCTTCTGATAGATAATTTCTAACTCTTAAAGTCTCAGATAGACAATGAGCTAGGTCTAGCCCTAAAAAAGTAGAGAGCAGGCAGGGCTGTTTTCAGGAAATTCCAAAGCTCTTTTTCTCTTGTCCTGAGGTTCAAGCTTCTTATGAAAACAATGGCCTACTTTTTCAATACTCAGATTTTACTAATGTTTTTATATGGTTGCAGCAAGATAGGGAACACCACTGCATAGAGAGCAATGGAAGGCTCATGGTGAATGTGAGTAGGATACAGCATAGAACTCCAAAGAATAGGAATAAAAGATATCATGAGGGAATTGTGTGATAAAGACAGAAGATGGGCTAGTCATATTGCAGCTGGACATACAGAGTATGCCACTGATATCTTTGTGATGCTGAGAAAATAAGGAAACTCTTCAACACTCCCTGTAGACAACATGTAGGAAATCACGGACAAGACAGGAAGATGATAGACAGGAATGGGAGGGACATCATTTACACTGTTGGAAGGAATACTAAAATTGAAGAGATCATGTATCCATTTTAGTATTTGAGTATTAAAGAAAGTCTCACATTAGATTTAAATGATATGACCGGGGCGGCTAGGTGGCGCAGTGAGTAGAGCATCGGCCCTGGAGTCAGAAGGACCTGAGTTCGGGTCCGGCCTCAGACACTTAACACACACACAAACAAAAACCTATCCATGTGACCTTGGGCAAGTTACTTAACCCCAATTGCCCTCCAAAAAGCAAATAAATAAATAAATGAATGAATGAATGAATGAATAAATAAATAAATAAATTATATGACCTTCATTTTATAAACTGAAGAACAAAAACAAAGTGGAAATTTCATAAGATGAAAAGAAAAATGAATACCTATTAACTGCACAAGCATAATGGCTAAAGCACCATTCAAAAATATTTTAAAAAACCAGAATTGTGGTAATAACTTAAGTTTTTGTTTAATAAACAAGTGTCCTGGTACTCTCCCATTAAACATAAAGCTTAGTGGCCTCTGCTTTCTTACCTATAGCTCCTTGAAATAGTAGTTTCTGACTATCCCCCAACCCAATTCAATGGAAACTGCTTTCTCCAAGTTTCCAAGGATTTCTCAGTTGCTAAATCCAGTGTTCTTTTCTCAGTGTTTATCTTTCTTGACCTCTCTGCAGCATTTGACACAAGTGACCATCACTGTTAGATAAAATTTCTTTTCTAGGTTTTTTTGGAACACTGCTCTCTCTTTGTTCTTTTCCAACCTATATGACTCATCTTCCTCAGCCTCCTTTGAGGATCACCACCTCTAACTTTGAATGTACCCCCAAGATGTCTTATTATAAGTTCCTGTGAGTTCAATTATCAACTCTCTTCAAATGACTTTCAAATCTAAATATCCAGTTCTAATCTCTCTATTGGACTCTAATTCTTTATCATCAACTGCCTGTGGGACATTCTTGGATGCATCATATGCATTTCAATCTTATTATGTCAAAAATGTAAACTAGCTTCACCCTCAAAACTAACACATTTCGTAACTTCCCAATTTCTTTCAAAGGTACTACCATTCTTCCATGCACCAAGGTTCTTGAAATCAGATTATTTTGAATCATCACTGTCCCTCACTCACAATATCCAATACTAGTCTTAGCAACTACAACTTATCAACATCTCTCCTAAGTGTCTCTTGTTATCCATTCATATGGATACCATCCTACTAGTTTGGGCCCTCATTACCTCTCACTTGGATCATTCATTGCAAGTCTCCTTATTTCTACCTTCTCCAATACATCCTACATACAGTTCTCCAATTGCTATTTCTAAAGTATAGGCCTTACCATGCCAGTCCTCTTCATATGGTCAAATACAAACTTCTCTGATAAATAAAGTCCTTCATAATCTCTCTCCATCCTGATGTTTTCAAACAGATTTCACACAACTCTTATACACTCACTCTATATTCCTGACAGATTGCCTGACTATTCCCTATGCATAATACCCCATTTCCTATCACTGTGCTTTTGCACAAGCTGTGGCTTCCTTCCCTATATTACCCTTCTTTTGACTTACAGTTCTAAGTACTATGCTAACTGCCTGAAACATAATTGGTGCTTAACAAATTCTAGATGACTTTCTGACTAATGTATTGTGGCATTTGGATGATGGTGCCCATGATAGGTTAACAAATATATATGTTAAACTTACAAAGAAAAAGGAAATAATGGTTTGGTAATATTGGAGACCTATCAACAATAGTGAAAAAAAACTCAAATTCCATGTTAAGTATAAACACTGTGTCATATATTCCAATAGATAGATAGAGATCCATTAGGAGACCACTGTGATAAAGGCAAAATTCTAAGGTTTGTCACTTTTGTTTTCAATGGCCCACCACTGCACTTTCAGCACTCCCATTATCTGATGTTAGATGCCCTAGTACCTGTCCCTGGCTTCTTTAATAGGTACTTTGTATCTCAATAGAACACTTTCCTTTTCCAGGTAGCACCCTATTCCTAGAACCTTTCCTCCTCTACTCATCAAACTTATCTATCCATGACCAGTTTCATCCTATAGGACTGTGCTTGATCTTTCAGGTTAGGTAGTCTTAAACTAATCATCACTAAGGCATTAATGAATGATGACAGTTTTGATGTATTTGGTAACTTAAGTAAGAGTTTTTCAACTGGGATTTTAAAGCAGTTAACATAAGGTGTAACTAAGTGGGAACTTCAAGCTTTTGGCAGGGATGGGAAAAAATGGCAATGGGCCAGAGTCTCTCAAACATACCAACAGAGGATTGTATAATTTAGAACCTGAAAGAATTTTAGAGATTATTTGTTCTAGCCCTAATATTTCTAAAATTAAGAAAGTGAGACCCAGATAGGTGAAGTAACTTGTCTAAGATCACACAGGTAGTGAGCAATAGAGCTATGATTCAAAGTCATGTTCTCAGGCCCCAAATCCAGTGTTTTTCCCTCTATCTCATCTGTGACTCTCTGACACAAAGTTAATATTTACCTTATATTTTGTCATTTTATTAAACAAATTAATACTGCTCTAATGATCATAAAAGAAATCATGACTTGGCTTCTAAAATAAAGAGCAAGTTAATAAATCCCTCAGAAATTTATCTTGCCAAAGTCAATAAACATTGAGTCTCTATTAAGAAATGACTAAGAAGTGCCTAAAGAGTTCAAGAGACCATCATTCTCAAAAATTGTGTATAACTTTCCCTCTCCATTTTAGAATTATATCTAAAGTTATTATTCCCATTTTTCCTCCTTTTAGAAAAGAGGCTCTTAATCTTTTTTTGTGTTATATACCTCTTTGGCAATCTGATGAAACTTACAGACCCTTTCTCAGAATAATGTTTTTAAATGCATAAAATACATAGAATTAAAAAGGAAATCAATTATATTGAAGTGTAGTTAATAATTAAAAAAAAAACAAAAACAAGTTCATGGGTCCCAGACTAAAAATCTATGATCTAAGGGTGGCTAGGTGGCACAGTGGATAGAGCACCAGCCCTGGAGTCAGAAAGATCTGAGTTCAAATCTGGCCTCAGACATTTAACACAAAAACTAGCTGTGTGACCTTAATCAAGTCACTTAACCCCAAATGCCCTACCTTCCCCTCTCCAAAAAGCAAAAAAAAAAAAAAAGGAATCTCTGATCTAGAGCTATCTCTAAGGTCAGAAAATATCATTTTTTGCATGTGACTATGGTTAATTTCTCATTAATTTCAGAATAGCTTGGCTTTAGGTGAAATTAATTCTCTGAACCCTTATTATATACCAAACACTGAGATTATATACAAAATGAATTCCTAAACAACAAATGAAGCTGAGATATTCCAATATGAAAGATAGAAAATAAAGCTAAGTCTACTATCTAAAGGGCTTGAAGTCACTGAGTGTTGCTATTGGACACTCCAGTCACAGGTAACTGAACCCTGGTAAGTGCACATTCATAACCTATAACCTCCAGGGGAGTCTTGGAGCAAAGTATATCATTCAGAAGTTGGCATCAAATTTGTCAAAGGCTACTTGACTCTCTAGGCAAATCTCATATTCAGTCTTATAAGTACGAGATATGGGCATTTATGCACAAATGTTTACTCTATGAAATTACAGCTATCAGGATAACCCAGGATCTGAACAATTCTGACAAAGTTGTAAAGATTAGATGGGGCTTTAGATTATCATAGTACTTTTCCCTTGCCAATGCAGTGGAGACATAACTAGAATGCATCTATTCCTAGACGATTTTATTTCCAACTGTTTAATGATTATCAGGGTAAACACACCATTTGCACAACAGATCCTTCCATCTTTCCCAGATTCTTTTCTTCTCCTCCTCCTTCTGGACCCCAAGAACAACCTATGTGATCTTTTACAATTATCTATTATATAGTGACCATAGAGTTGAGAATCTATTTACTGAGGACATGGAGTTATTTTGTAAAGTTCTGGTTATTTACAGTGAAATTTATAGTTAACCACTGACTACTAGTTAGTAAAATTATAAAACATAACTACAAGTATTTCCAATGTTTACAGTTTTGTTTTTTTCTTTATGTTTTAAATTGTTTTGGGAAAAAAGATTTTACATATTATTTGGATAAAATGCAATCTCCTGATTGATAGAAAATTGCTTTTAAAATCTTAATTAAGAGAACCCTAATGCTTCTAAAGGAAATCTGTTTTTATGTATATAGCTTACCTCCTTAAACATTTAAAATTTGGGGGCAGCTAGGTGCCGCAGTAAATAGAGCACTGGCCCTAGCATCAGGAGGACCTGAGTTCAAATGCGGCTTCAGACACTTGACACACTTACTAGTCATGTGACTTTGGGCAAGTCACAACCCCAATTACCCTCCAAAAAGCATTTTTAAAAATTAAAATTTTCTAATTATAGGGGTGGCTAGGTGGCGCAGTGAGTAGAGCGTCGGCCCTGGAGTCAGAAGGACCTGAGTTCGTATCCGACCTCAGACACTTAACGCACACACAAATAAAAAAAAGCTGTGTGACCTTGGGCAAGTTACTTAACCCCAATTGCCCTCCAAAATGCAAAAAAAAAAATTTCTAATTATAGCTGTTCTTGAATTCTGAACTCACCAAACACGGATCATTTTACAATATGTAATTGAATTTCATAAATATTTGACATTTGCCCTAATCCATTTGAGAAATCTAACATTTTCACCTACTGGTACCTAAGATAAAGGTCAACTATCTGATCTGTCTTGCTTCAAACTGACATAGTTTGTGTGAAACAGCTATGCTTCCTAATAGCATTTACATTTTTCTTAGAATTTTAACTACCTGTAAGGAATGGATTATAAGGAAATTCAAATTAACAGCATGTAAGCACTCCCAACCATGGCCAGATTAACACATCTAAAGGCTAATGCCCTTTATTTTTGCATGAATACACAATATGGGAGCAATTGAATAGAAATTCTTCCAGGCCACTTTCTGTAGACAGAATTAAAGTACATGAAGAATTACTTATCTAGTGAATTTGTGGTGAATTTGAAAAAGCTCTCAAACAATGCCAATGGTTCAGACAAGCTAGGTGAGGGTGAGAGGGTGAGAGAGGGAAGAATAATGTCATTTGGATTCACTGAATGACAACAAGAAACCTCCATTTTGCTTTGTCTACATTGTTATTTTGGGTAGACTTGAGGAAAGGTACAACTTAGTCTTCATTATGTTTAGTCACAAAATCACTACAAATTTACTAAACCATTTTTTCAAATGTAAGCTAGAGGGTTTTCTAAATGAATTATGTAGATCCCTTTCACTGAATTTTAGATTCAATGATACTTGAACATTAAAAGTGTAGGTATCAACTCAAATGTTATGGGCTAAAAAATTGACAAGAATTCAAGAGGCCAAGTGCAAAGGTCCAGAATTAAGAGTAGGGCAGTAGTTTCCTACTTTAGTTTAGGCATCTACATTTGCTGAGTAATATCAGAGGTCCATTAAAATATCACAATTTTCTTTAAAAGCAAAACCCAGACCTAAGGAAGGCTCTCATTCAACATGTTGACCATCATATGCATATCAAATTTATTCAAGATTCAATGTAAGATGTGACAATAAAATTGTCACATTACCCATTAATATCAAGTATATAAAACATAGACTGGGTTCATCAAATGAGTTAACCACTGTTATGGAGGATAAACTATACAGAGTTCAAATAGAAAAGAGTCTTCCCTTAAATGGTGAAGTTTTTCAAATGTTCCTGTCTCTGAATGACATAATGTTGACTGCATCAGGCTACAAATGGTGCACTGTTTGTCCAAGATATGGATATACAAATGTAGGCATATACACAATATCCTTATTTTATGTCTGTCTATTTCAATACTGATGTGTCTAAGGTATATATCTCTACAGAAATGAATTGGTATAGCTCTCTATAGATTTTTATATCTCTCTATATACTGAAGGACGAGCTCTTTTTGTAGTGTAACTAATTTCATATCATAATCTGGACAAAAGTCATTCTTCATCCACTGGGTTTTTCTTGTTCAAGTAGTTAAGTTAGACTCATGAGTGGTTACAGATTATATCGAGCTTCCTTGATATTTTGTAGCCCAATTTATCCTGATATTGTTGTATAGCTACAAGTTATGGAATACTATAGTTCCCAAATAATTACAATGATTATTATTTCATGGGCTACAGAGAGGAATATAGTGGGCATAATCAGAACCACCACAAAACAAATAAGGAACTATAATGAACAACTGAAGTGAAGGTGGTTATCAAAGAAATGTATGATCAAAAACTATGAACTGGTTATGTAGTGAGGTTAAGTGTATGGACAGCTTGAGTGCTTCGCTGGTTAACTACTGATGTTAGGGCGGGGAAAGAGGGAGAGTACAAGCATGTTAGGTGTCCTCCCTGTGGTAAATTTCTGGAAGTAATTTACAAGTAGTCACTGAAGGGCTAGAGGGAATATTGACATTGATGAACTCAGAGATACATTTGAATAGTTAAAAAGTTGAGCACCTTTTGTTGTTGTTATTTAGTCCTGTCTAACTCTTTTATTTTTAAACAAATGCTTTATTAACTTCTGGTTTACATCATTCATTTCCACCAGATTATGAGTTACATTTTCCCCCCGTTCTTTCCCTACCCACCACCCCAGAATAGCAGTCCCACCAGATATCCCCTCATTCAATCTGCTCTCTCCCATATCTTCTCCCATACCCCCTTCGACTTTGCCATTAGGGCAAGGTGAATCTCTGAGCCCCACTGCCTGAACATCTTATGAAACATTTAATTTTAAAACTTCGATTTTCAGATCCATTCCCTTTCTCCCCTGTCACCCACTCCCTCTGAGAAGATAAGCAATTCAGTATGAGTTGTACATGTATATCTATGCAAAACATTACCATAGTAGATATATTGTAAAAGACTGCTTATATTTCCCTCCCACCCGTCTCACCTCCCACCTGGTCCATTTCCTACTTTGATCCTGTCCCTCTTTGATAGTGGGTACTTCTAACCTCCCCTCTCCCCAGAATGCCCTCCCCTCCATCATCCCCCCTCTCATCCCCCTTTCCCCTACTCAGGAGAGTGAGGGAGGGTAAGATATTCCATTTAGTATGTATGTGATTCTCTCCTTGAGCCAACTTCATTGAGAATATGCTTTTGCCTTTTTGCCTTCCTGTTCTTCCCCTCCCCTGAAACTACTTCCCCTTGCCTCTTCTACATGAGATAGTTTGCCCTACCCTGTCTCTCTCCATCTCCTCTTGCCACTTTCCTCCCTCACCTCTTGACTTCACCCCTTAAGAGTCATCCCTTCCTTGGGGCGGCTAGGTGGCGAAGCGAGCAGAGAGCCAGCTCCGGAGCCAGAAGGACCCGAGGCCAGATCCGGCCCCAGACACCCAACACACAAACAAAAACCCAGCCAAATGAACCTGAGCAAGTCACCCAACCCCAATTGCCCTCCAAAAAAAATAATCATCATCATTCCTTCCCATCAAATTCAACCTGTGCCCTCTATCCATGTATACCTGTGAACATATGCCATGTACCCATCTTCAATTATTTTCATAATGAGAAAGGTTTCATCAAACACAGTTATTGTTTTTCCATGTAGGACTGTAAATAGTTCAACTTTGATAAGTTCCTTTTTATTTCTTTTCCTTGATTGCCTTCTCAAGCATCTCTTGCTTTTTGTGTCTGAATGTCAAATTTTCTATTCAGCTCTGGTTTTTTCATCAAGAATGCTTGAAAGTCCTCTATTCCACTGAATGACCATATTTTCCCCTGAAACAAGATACTCAGTTTTGCTGGGTAGGTGACCCTTGGGTTCATTCCCAGCTCTTTTGCCCTCTGGAATATCATAATCCATGCCCTTCTATCCCTCAATGTAGAAGCTGCCAGGTCCTGTGCCATTCTGATTGTGTTTCCATAATATTGAAATTGTTTCTTCCTGGCTGCTTGTAGTATTTTCTCCTTGATCTGGGGATTCTGGAACCTGGCTATAATATTCCTGGGTGTTTTCTTTTGGGGATCTTTTTCAGGAGGTGATCTGTGGATTCTTTCAACCTCTATTTTGCCCTCTGGATCTAAAACATCAGGGCAGTTTCCTTGAGAATTTCTTGAAGGGTGATTTCTAGGTTCTTTCTTTGATCATGGCTTTCAGGTAGTCCAATAATTTTTAAATTGTCTCTCCTGGATCTATTTTCCAGGTCAGTGCTTTTTCCCATGAGATATTTCACATTGCCTTCTAATCTTTCGTTTGTTTGGATCTGCTTAACAGCATCTTGATTTCTCATAAAGTCACTAGCTTCCATTGCTCCAGTCTAACTCTGAAGGAATGAATCTCCTCAGTGAACTTTTGAGATTCTTTTTCCATCTGGCAAATTCGACTTTTTAAGGCATTCTTCTCCTCATTGCCTTTCTGAACCTCTTTTGCCATTTGAGTTAGTCTGTTTTTTAGGGTGTTATTTTCCTCAGTCAGGCTGTTGACTATCATTTCATACTTTTCTTGCATCTTTTTCATTTCTCTTCCCAAATTTTCCCCCACTTCTCTTATCTGCTTCTTAGGTCCTCTATGGCCTGTAGCCAGCTTGTATTTTCATTTGGGGCTTTTGGTGCAGGAGTTCTGACCTCACAGTCCTCCTCCATGCTTTGAGCCTCTTTGCCCCTAAAATAGGAGTCCAATGTTGAACTTTTCTGTTTATTTTTTTTCATTTGCCTAGGCATATTGTCACTTAATTACTTGATTTTGGGGCTTGTTGCCACAGTCGGACTCTGCCACCAGACAGGGGAGCTTCCGCCCAAATGTGGGGTCTTCACAACTTCCGCCAGTTGGGTGGCCTCTGTAAAGCCTCCACCCACTCTGGCAAGTTGGATACCCACCCCAAACTTCCCCCCAGACCACAATCCAGATCCAGGCAGTTTAAAGCAAAAGCGATTAACCCCCAGACTGATTGCTGGATCTTCCTACAGTTTGCAGACCAGGAGCTAGAGCCACTACTGACGCTGCAAAATAGCTTCTGTGCAGCTGGTTTTCAGTAGCTTTTTGCCCCCAGGGGAGGAAGCCACATGTTCCCCAAATACTGGTCCCAAAGTCCATAGGGCACTAACCTCTCACTTTGTCCTAGGCATATCTGTGCTGATAATTCTGGAATCGCCACTATTGCTGGTGTTCTGGAGTCCCTCCAGCTGGCTGAAGGCCCGGCAGCCCTGGGGCTAAAGCCTTGGACCTGGGCTCGGCTCTGTGGGCTATGCTGTCGGTTCCCAGCTTGCTGTGCTGCCTGCTCTCAGAGTGCTGCGCTGGCGACTCCCTGTAGGGCTGTTGGCCTGTCCTCAGCAGGAGGTTAGCTTCTCTGTGCTGTTCTGTGGGTGCTGTGGCTCCAGAAGTTGTTCGGAGCTCCCTTTCACATTGTTTGAAATTTGTGTGGGGCAGAGCACATTGGAAATGCTGTTTCTACTCCACCATCTTGGCTCCGCCCCCCTGTCTAACTCTTTATTTCCCCATTTGGGATTTTCTTAGCAAAGATACTAGAGTGGTTTGCCATTTCCTTCTCCAGTTCATTTTACAGATGAGGAACTGAGGAAAAGGGAGTTAAGTGACTTTCCCAAGGTCACATAGCTAACTAAGTAAGTGTCTGAGGCCATATTTCAACTCAAGAAGAGAAGTCTTCCTGATGCTAAGCCCAGTGCTCTATCCACTATGTCACCTAGCTGCCCCATGATTATTCTATAGAGAAGAGTAACTGTGGTACAATAATATAAAACATAAACTGGAACTGTGTTTTCTTCAGAATGGATGGATTAAGGTAGTCAGTCTAGTAATAGGAAAGCAGACTAACATCATAATGATAATATCTTAGATTTGTATTGTGATGCTTATCAGAAAACAGGTAAGAGACAAATAAGATTCTCCCACAAAATTCCTCTTCTACCTGGAAAACTCTTCTGGGAAGAAATCAAAGAAATATATGATTACCAGAAATCAAAACACTGATATAAACTCACAAGGAATAAAACCTCTGAAATGTGGAGCTCCCAGAACCTCAGAGGTAGAAAGACCAAGCTATACCTAAATAAGGATCTCCATTAACCTTATGAGGTAAGAGAACAATATGTTTAATATCTTACAGTTTTCAAAGTACTATCACATACATTATTTCATTTGGTACCCATAACTGCCTGGTGATGAAAGTATTGTTATCTTTTACTTACTTATCATCATTTACAAATAAGGAAATTAAGCTCAGGGAAATCTCTGTTACTTGCCCATGATCACACAATCAGTAAAGGATGGAGTTAAAACTAGAGTAGCATTTGTATCACAGTCTAGTGGTTTTTTGTTACTAGGGGTCAGAATACTCATTCAGGGTTCTAGTCTTGGCTATTACCACTTATTAATCATGTGAATATGAGCAATTGACTTAATTTTTCTGTACTGTTCTTATTTCTAAAAACTGCAAATAAAAATGCTGGCACTGTCTTCCTCTCACTTTTGTTGAGAGAATCAAATGCAATAAAACATGTGAACATGATTTGTAGATTGTAAAGCAATATTCAAATATAAGGAGTTATTTTTTTCATTATCACACTTTCTCAGCTAGATAGGAATAATTTCTTTTACATGTAGTCTAAATAAATCAATCAAAAACATCCATTAAACTCCTACTATGTACCAGGTACTGTGCTAAGTGCTGGGAATACAATAAAAGGAAAAAAGACAGTTCTTGCCATCAAGTTGCTTATAGTTTAACAACAGAGACGGCCTGCAAACAACATTTATATACAAAGCAAGCTATATACAGGATAAAATTTTGTTCAGTCATATTTTAGTTCGACTTTATAGGCTCTACAGTAATAGGGAAGGTAGTGGGGAGAGGAGAGGATCTGAGGTAAAGATAATGAGTTCTATTTTAGATATGTTGCATTTAAGATGTCTACTGAGAAAGTTGCCATTTGTAAAGAAATGTATACCCTCATGAAAAATTCAAACAATACAATCATTTGCTTGTGCCAGCTTTAGAAGAGTTCTCTGAAATTATGATCTGTCACAGGTATATCCAGTGATTAGCAAGTTCAGAAATTCAATTGTGGTCCCTTAAATGCACTGAGTCCTTAACTGTAGTGCCTAGATTATATTAAAAATGATTAATATCTTGTATATGGTGAGAGGAACTAAGCATTACTGACAAGGAACATAGGTTGTATAAATAATGCTAATCCTCTAACTTTCAGAAACCAAAATACTCATCAGCTGAAACACCTATAAATTCAGAAAAGTTAATAAATGTGACATTAAAGCAAACAAGTAAAGCAAGCAGAATAATGGGCAACAATTAGAAAAGAGGGCCTCCAACAGCTATTCCTGATCCTATAAGTCTAGGAAGAAAAAACTTTACTCAAATAATTTGGATCTCTCTGAATTATGAAAGGAAAGGCCATTGAGCTCTCAGAAAAGGAAAAAAATCCCACCATCTTTAGACCAAGAAAAGAAACAAAAGTGATTTACAGCCCTAGTATCTATGTATTTGTGGAAAGCAATTTCAATGTTTCTTGCCGTTCTTTTTGTTTGATTTTAATTCTTGATTAGATGCTATCTGGGCATTTAGCCATAGACAAAAGACACGATATGTATTGTCACTGGAACAATGAGACTGGCTTAACTGGAGAGGAAGGTAAGGTGATTAACCATCCTGTAAATTGGCTACATCCTGTACTATTTCATCTTTCAGAACTGTTTTTAACTAGGGATGACAGCTCTAAAAATATATTTGAAACCAAGAAAATAAGGAAGAGGGGAAATAGACATATCTTAAGGTTTAAGCTTAAAAAAATACCTCTAGTTTACTGGCTGGCATTTTTAAAAAACTGCTACATAGAACAGTATGTTGGTCTGTCAGAATGGTACTACTGGGTGTTGTTATAAGCTCTTTCAATAGAGAATTTGGCAGAGAACTAGTTTTAAATGTCTGTTGTAATGGCTAAGATGGAAGGAAGGGAAATGAGTTCTATCTCTTCTACTGGCTAGGGAGTAGCAAAATCACCTCCACTGAGTGATACAAGGATATAACCCATATGACATATTGGTTTAACTTTGCTGATGTTTGTTTTACAATTATCTTATTTCTTTGCCATTCCCTCCCTTTTCTAGAACCCTCTGTTCTTTGTTGTACCTCTTTCATTGTTTGTCTAGTTTATTCATCACTGAGACCCAAAATAAACACTAACCAATAGGCTTTTCTGTCCTCTGCAGATAAACACCCTTGCCATTTTGGGGCTATAGTTATAATCCTGGCATTGACTCAACAGCTGGAACTAGAGGCAATTAGCTGTTTTTCTCCTTGGAAGTGTTTTTCTAAGTGTGGGAGCACAACTTGCCTGAGAACTTTAATATAATATTACAGACAGTAACACCTTGTGCATGGGTAGTATGACATTCAAATAGAAATGGGACCACTTAACTGTACATGAGGATCCTTGAAGGCTGTATATTGACTTATTTTTAAAATGTAATATTATCTATGTTTTATTGTATTTTAACCTATTTTTGTTTTATCTATTTCCCAGTGATATTTTAATCTGGTTCAGGCCTCACTGAGAAGTGCTGTGTACCACATGAGGTCCATGGGTCCCATGTTTTACCTTGCAGTATATAGAATATGTTCATATATGTTATCTCCAATTCAATTTTTAAAAACTACATGCCTCTAAAATGGATTTAAAGCCATATCTTTCATAATCACCAAAATAAATTCTAATAGATAAATCAAGAGCTGGAAGGGATCAGAGAAACTGTTATGTACACCCCCCTCATTTTACAGATAAAGAAACTGAGGCTCATGGAGGTTAAAGGATTTGACCAAAGTCACATAAGTAACAAGAAACATAGAAATGAGATTTAAATTCAGGGCACACTGCAGAGCCAGTGCTCTTTTCATGGTACCATGTTGTCCCAAAACTTAATGAAATTTGCTTGTTGGCTCAGATGAAACATGAAGAAAATGTCTACATGGGTAATGAATAGCTGAGACATCTCCTCTGCCCCCCAGGAACTTGAAAGACACTTTATAATGATAACTAGGTTGAACTTCAGCCTACCAAAATCCCCAGGATAGATTAGAAACCTCAGAAAAACGGCTGGCTGATCTGCCTACCCAGAGGATTCACTGTACTCAGAGACATCCTTATCACCAAGCTGGGTTCAAACAGAGCTTCTTCTCACTGGCTCCAGCAGATTGGAGCATTCCTTACACTGGGCAAGTACCCTAAGGCTCAGAATGCAGGCCTCCTCATCTGTTCTCCAACCTCACCCACCACACACAAAAAGCCTGAAGGCCCTGGCTGTTGTTTAGGAGCCTTGAGAGGAATCTAACCTTAATGTTAGGCTTTGTTGGCCCACAAACAGTTGGCCCTCCAAACTGCTTGTTTAACTGAAATCAAACATTTTTTTGCTTCTTCTTGGTCAACTTGAATTGTCATAAAGGTTTGTTTTCTAGTTTCTATTTTCTGCATTTCCTCATCAAGGAGTTTAAAGCCAATAAACACATTCAGATTCTTGTTGTTGTTGTCTAGTCATTTCTGACTCTTTATGACCCCATTTAGGGTTTTCTTGACAAAGATTCTGGAGTAGTTCACTATTTCCTTCAGATCATTTTACAGATGAGGTAACTGAAGCAAAAAGGGGTAAGTGACTTGCTCAGGGTCAAATGGCTAATAAGTACCTGAGATTATATTTGAACTCAGGTCTTCCTGACTCAGACCTGGCATTCTATCCACTGTGCCACCTAGCCACCCTAAGTTTAGATTAGTCAAATACAGAATTAATCAGCCCTAAGTCCTTGTAAATGTTGAAATGCAAAACATACAGCCAGATATCCTCAGGTGTAAATCACTTTTGTTATATAGGATTTTCCCTTGTTCACAGAGAACCCCTTGATCTGTTTTTTATATCTACCCTCTGGTTTCTATCCTATAGGTCATTCAGTCTGGCAGATCAGTGCCACAGAATTCATTTTATTTACATGCCTTACAAGGGGAGACCAGAGAATTTTCAACATCTAACTCATCATATCCCAACACTTTTCAAAAGTATACCTCAAGTCACTCCTTAACTCTTGAGTTATCATAATTTGGATTTGATTTGGATAAAAACAAGTAATAGAACAAGGAACATGAGGGGAAGGAAATTCTTGTTAAGCGAAAAAAAATTAATTAAATGTTTTAAAATGCTAAATCTGGGGTGACTTAAGATTTGCAACTCAGCACCTTGTGCCTTTATCCTCTAAAGACATATATTCTCCCATGTAATTTATATCCGCTATTTAAAATATATGAGAGATATCAGACATACCTAGTAATGTAACATGGATTTGTAATCATAAATGAGGATTCAAGTCTTCATAACAAATTAGTCAATTTTATTCAGAAAGTATTTATTTAGTGTCTACTATGTCAAAACCACTATGTGACCTGTTTTTTTAAATATGCTGGAAGAAAAAAGAACAATATTTTTGTCCCAGTTGTAAAGAGAAGGAGAATTTTTATCTAAGAAATGGGAGAAATTATTGGAGACAAAATAATAGGCTTTCATTACATAATGATGAAAGTATTTTGATTCCCCCCACACAAAAAAGCAATTATTTTAAAAATAAAAATAAAAATTTGGTTGAAATTATTGTTAGTAAGAAATCAAATAAAGGTCTACTGCTTATGATTTATAAGAAACTCATACATATCTATAAGAATATTATACATTCTCCCTTAGAAAAATGGTCAAATGATATGAACAGATAATTTTGGAGGAAAAAATATAAATGGTTAACAATGTGAAAATGTGGAAAAATTTCCTACAAAAAAAGAAATTTAAATCAAATCAGCCATAATATGCCATGTTATATCCATTAAATTGATTTAAAATATACCCCCTCAAAATTATATTTAATGTTGGTAGGGTTAGTTGGTAGGAGATAAAGTAATTTATTATATTTGTTAAGATGCCAGAAACTGATTGGGATCTAATCTGAAGTGGGACAAAGATCACTAGCCTTTTCAATCTTCTCCAACAAGTTCAGGCCAAATAAAAAATTTGCATAAAACAGAGGAGCATGGTAGAAGGAAGTTGAAAGTAATTTCCTCACCACAATTTCACTTACTTCCTTTTCTGTGTGAGGAAGCAAGGTCCTGGGAAAATATTTGCTACCACTAAGGAGGTATGATAAACAATTTAAAAAAACTAAAAGAAATTTTTGATCATAAATAAAATGAGAAATGGACTGAGGGAGTCAGAGGAGACTGGACATTATCTCAGGTAAAACATTACTACCCTAGTCTGACAGAAGAAAAAGTGGTTCATAGTCAGAGACATCAAGGTGGCATAGTATATTATGCTTCTGGAAGGATTAGGATTTCCTAGAGTCAGGACAACTTGAGTTCAAGTCTGCTCTCAGACATTTACTAGTGATCATGTTAGAAACTTGAGCCTTGTTTGTCTTAGTTTCCTCAACTACAAAATGGGGATAATAACATCATTACTTATTGCTTTTCCCTTCTCATTAGCATAAATAATTGTAAACTTTCTTTTTTAAGTAGTCTCACCCTCATCCTTCATGGATGGTGAACAGAGTAGCATGTGTCCCCAAAAATTATTCCTTGGCTGAAAACTAAAACCAAAGTGCAATTTAAAAAATGAAAGAGTTGACTAAAAAGAGTTATAACCCTGCCCTACTAGGGAAAGGTTGGCTAACAACAGCTTCTCCAGTAGATAATAATAGCTAACATTTATACAGTGCTTTGAATTTTACAAAGAACTTTTGTAAATATTATTTTATTCTCACAGCAACTATGGGAATTGGGTGATATTTTTATCCTCATTTATAGATGAAGAAACTAAGGGCAGACACCATCTAAGTGTCACACACCCTTACAAATATCTCTCATACAGTTTAAGTAGGAGATGAAAATTATGTGGTGGAAAACACATCCCTAAAGGATAAAGAGCAGTAGATGCTAAAGTGCACATCTGAAGTCACCTCAAATTTAGCCTTTTTTAAACTTTAATTATATATTTTTTTCAATTAACAAGGTTATATGAACTCAGATCTTCTTGATTCCTGGTCCAGAATTCCATCCATGGTGCCACCTAGCTGCCTGTAGATAATGGAAAGAATACTAGGTGACTGAAGATAGCTAAATAGTTTAATAGTAGGTCCAAAAGAGAAGTGATACTTAGGAGCATGATGTGCTAAGTGATATATTATGGGGAAGAAACACTCAGTGCTTAGAGCAAAAATCACTAAGAGACATTAGCAGTATCAGAGGACTCTAACCCTTATACATGTGTTTGAATCATGTGAATTGCCCATATATCAAAGTCAATAAATAAGTCCTATGTATATCCACTCTTCCCACTGAATGAGTGTTACTGTTATTGTTGGTCTTTCGTTCTTAAAGAGAACCAATGACATAGATGACATTACAAAGGTGATGTTTCGACCTCTGCATGAGTTAGATTTAATGTGAAGTGTAACCCAGCAAAAAAAAAGTCAGCTTCACTCTCTCCTCCAGAATCATCCAGCTCAGTGGCAAGACAACAGTCATGAGGACTGGCAATGGCCCAGGAGAGAGACTTAAGTCTTTCTAAATTAAGGTCTTTCCCAGGTTTCAGTTTGTCTGAGGCCAAGCCCATTCCATGACTAAAGGCTAGGGAAGAATTGGGACAAAAGATGGCCCAGTTTACCATCACAAATATATCAATCTCTGAGTTTCTGGTTAGAACAGAAAACAATTGCTATTTGCACTCATTCTAAACCAACAAAACCTAAACAATGAGTCACAAAGGCTTGGGCTGGGGGCTATCATTGCCCATTCAATGAAAGCCATAGATTTGGGTTTAAAGGCTTGGTCAAGTAGTTCCATTTGGAACACAATGGGCTATTTTAAAACCTATTTTTTCAGAGCTATATTTCAAGTGATCATAAAATGAAAACTGCTTAGGACAGAAAGTAAGTTGTCTTAGCTTTTTGAAAACAAAGATTTTAAAAACTTAAAACCCCAAAATATAAGTGAACAAAAGTAATATTCCTATGTACAAAGCACACACGTGTAAGGGTATGGAATCCCAAGTGGAGAGAGGGACCACATGTGGTGCAGGAAGAAAGAGGAGGAAGAAAAAGAGATGTAAAATAAGGAAGAGGAAAAGGAGGAGAAAGAGAATAAAAAGGAGGAAGAAAAGGAGGAAAAAAGGAGTAGAAGAAGAGGAGGAGGAGAAGGAGGAAGAAGAAGAGGAGGAAGAGGAGGAGGAAGAAGAGGAGGAAGAGGAGGAAGAAGAGGAGGAGGAAGAGGAGGAGGAGGAGGAAGAGGAAGAGGAAGAGGAAGAGGAAGAAGAAGAAGAAGAAGAAGAAGAAGAAGAAGAAGAAGAAGAAGAAGAAGAAGAGGAAGAAGAAGAAGAAGAAGAAGAAGAATTCAATTCCCCAACTTCTGCTCCAAATGGCAGGTTGGATACCAAAAGGGCAGCTACTCCTACTCATAGATAAAATGGTAAAGACAGCTAATATCACACCTTCTAAAAACCTGGTTTACTCTCTCCCACAAATACACACTGATTCCATATTAGTAAGCTTAAACTTAGATTAAACTATTACTTACATAACAGTAATGAGGCACAATTGTAAGAAATATGTGTGATGTAGATTTAACTGACAACACCTGCTCTGGAAGTCCTTCTCCCTCTGAAGAGACCTCATGTAGAACCCTTTATGGTTCTTCTCCAAAGAGGACAGTGACATCACAAGGATGATTTCTTGACTTGTTCATCAATTGGATTTAAGTGAGGAAAAGCCACACAAAGTTGTGAGCCTCACTGTCTCCTCCAGAGTCATCTCGGAATGAAGGTGGTGAATGGTGGGAATGATCCAAGGTTGAGGCTTGGTAAGCTTAACTGATAAAATGATAAGGGGGCAAGGGAATCAAGAGATAAGGAATGTGTAGAATTGAATTGGTTCACCATATGATAAAGATGGGGAGAAGAAGATTTGAGTATTGTTAGTGCAAGGAAGACATTCTGGTAGAGACCTGAGAGGTCAAGTAATTGTCACAACATGAATGATGAGTAGTTTTGTAAGAGAAAGCAGGGGGAGAGAGGTAAAGCCAATAGATTATGGTCTGATAAGGGGGTTTCAGAATTATTGAATATGGAGATGGTACATTTGTGAATGACGATAAAGTCAAGGAAATGACAAACAATCTTGCGAGTGGTTGAAGAGTGCTAGAAGAGGAGCTCATGGGAAGTATGTAGGTTGAGAATTAAGTGTGTATATTTGTGGAAGAATGATCTCCAGGTTCATGGGAATGTGTTCTTTTGTTACTTTTATTGCTATACTATTTCATTAAAGTCTAAAATGGTAATTTCAAGATTTTGAAGATCTTCCCGACCCCTTAATAGGCCTAAGGGAATTTGAGGATCTTCCCTGCCCCCTAATAGGCTGAATGTAATCACATGGAGCCTGTGGTGAGAGGAGTTTGCTGAATGGATAAAGCAGAGCTGAGAGGAAGTTAGGAGTCAGAGTAGTTAGAGCTGGGGGAGAGAGACAGCAGGCAAGGAGACAGCTAGGCTTATAAGTGTTTGTCTCTGGGAAGGCTTTGGGATGGTATTGCCCCTGCTGTGTTATGATGTATTAACTTCTTTGTTGCTATGATGGATTGGTTTTCTGGTGTTGGGATTTGACTTTCTGGTGTTTGAATAAATGGGGATTTGACTTTCTGACGTTTGAATAAATGTTTTGCTTCTGTCTTCTATGTGGAGAGGCTTATATTTTGTGATTCAGAATTACACTGGCATATTCATAGTCACTGTTAATGCTGTGAGTATTGTGTTGGTGCTACAATGCCTTTTTAAAAAAAAACAAACAAAAACCAGTATACATCTACTGGCTGACTAGTAAACGCAAATGAATTAGAACTTGGCATGTATGGCTTAGAAAGTATTCTGACACTGAGAGGGACCTCATCCCTGGAACTCTACCTCCTGGCTTCCTTTCCAGTCATCCTTAATCTTAGGATCTTTCCACTGAGATTGTCTAATTTATTCTTTTATGTTTGTACATACTTCTTTGCATTTTGTTTCCCCAATTAAATTGTGAACTCCTTGAGAATAGGGACTCTTTTTGGCCTTTCTTTGTGTCCTCAACCATTAGCACAGTGACTAGTGTAGGTGCTTAATAAATGCTTATGTTGTTGATATACATTATTGGTGTAAACTTTTTAGAGTCTAATCTGGCAACATATAAGTGTTACATAATTAACTATATCTTTTTGCCTGCCCATTCCATTTCTATAGCACCACATTAAAAATATTATTTAAAGGCAAAAAAGATGTGTCTGTACAAAAAATTTTCACAGATGCCTTGTGATAGCAAAAACCTGAAAATAATCCATACTCTTTAACAATTAAAAAATAGGTGAACAAATTATGTCATATTAAGATAAAGCAATATGACAGCATCACAAAAACAAGAAATACAAAATAATGAATAAGGAAATAATTCTTTAATGTAATGCAAAGTGCTTGTTAACCAAATGAATGAATAAATTAAGTGAGAACCAGAACAGTTTACTTGCTGTATGCAACAATATATTTATAACAAACCAAAGATAACACAGCTTGATAAGTACACAAATAGATGTAGAGGGAAATACAAAGCAAAAGTATTTTGGTTTTTGTTCATTTGTCACTTTATTTTATTAAGATGTATCTATTGTACGATCGTCAGAGACTTTCCATTGAACTAAGGTATAAATGGCACAAATCTAAGGATTGTGTTTGGTTCATTTAGTAATTTCCTGTTGTTTGCAGTAATGTATTTATATTAACAACAAAAAAAGAATTTTGGATTTTTTTTCCATTTTAAGAGCTATAACCTCTCCTATTTCCACAATTTTCTCTAGCCTTTAGTATTAATGATTATTATACAAGTTTTTAAAGCAGTGTGATGCATTAGATTCAATCTATTCTATCTTTGGGATGGATTTTTTTTATCTCTAAACATGCTAATTAGTATTTTTTTAAGTATTCTTTACTATTCCATTCTCATTGTTCTATCTGCTGCAACTATCCTTTTACTGTTCCTCACATAATGATGTTTCCTCTGGCTGTGTCCTATAATTCAAATGCATTCCATCCTCTCCTCACCCTCTTAGAATCCTAGTTTCCTTCAAAGTCCAGTTCAGTTATGTCCCAAAAGAGACCTTTCCTATAACTGCTAGTGTCTCTCCTCCCAAAACACCTTTTATTCATTAATTTATATTTTTGAATATGCTAGCATGTGTACATGTTATCTCCCTTGATGATAAGTTCCTTAAGGGAAGGGACAGTCAACTTTTTGTCTTTTTGTCCTTTGTGCCTACCACAATACTTGAAACACAGAGGGCACTTAACAAATGTTTGTTGATTGATTAAAAAATGTGTAAGGAGTCAAGATGGCAGAGTAGAAACAGTACTTCCGTGCAGCTTCAGATCCCACCTTCCCCAACTTATGTAAAAGGGGACTCTGAACCAACTTTGGAGCTACAGAACCCACAAAATGACACAAAGAAGCTAGCTTCCAGCTGAAGACAGCTTGGCAGCCCCTCAGGAATTGGCCAGCACAGCGCTCTGGGAGCCAACCCCAGCGCCTGTGAGCCAGAAGTTTTAGCCCCAGGGTAGGCCTGACCAGCAGCAGGCTGGAGGGACTTCAGAACACCAGCAGCTGTGGCCATTTCCAGAATTATCAACACATAGATGCTAAGGACAAAGGAAGAGGTCAGTATAGTATGGACTTTGGGACCCACAAGTGGAGAGTGCAACGGCCTCTTCCCCCAGGGCAAGAGGCTGCTGAGGGGCCACAGTGCATGTGTGGCAGCTTCAGCTCCTGGCCTGCAGACTGTAGGGGGACTGGGCAACCAATCTGGGGGGTAATTGCTCTTGCTTTAACCTGCTTGGATCTGGATTGTGGTCTAGGGTGGAGGTCTTAGGGTGTGTGACCAGCTTGCCAGAGTGTGTGAAGGCTTCAGAGAGGCCACCCAACTAATACCTCCAGCATTTGGGACAGAAGCTCCCCTGGCTGGTGGCAGAGCCCTACTGTGGTAAAAAGCCCAAAAGTCAAGTAATTGAGTAGCAATATGACTAGGCAAAAGAAACAAAACAAACAGAAGAACCCAATATTAGACTCCTATTTGGGGGGCAAAGAGGACGAAAGCATGGAACAGGAGGAAGACAGTGAAGTCAGAACTCCTGCACCAAAAGCCCCAAATGAAAATACAAGCTGGCTACAGGCCACAGAGGACCTTAAGAAGCAGATAAGAGAAGTGGAGGAAAAATAGGGAAGAGAAATGAGAACAATGCAAAAAAATTATGAAATGAGAGTCAACAGCCTGACAGAGAAAAATAACACCTTAAACAACAGACTAACTCAAATGGCAAAAAAAGTTCAAAAAGGCAATGAGGAGAAGAATGCCTTAAAAAGCTGAATTTCCCAGATGGAAAAAGAATCTCAAAAGCTCACTGAAGAGAATCATTCTTTCAAAATTATATTGGAGCAAATGGAAGCTAGTGACTTTATGAGAAATCAAGATGCTGTTAAGCAGATCCAAACAAATGAAAGAATAGAAGGCAATGTGAAATATCTCATTAGAAAAACCACTGACCTGGAAAATAGATCCAGGAGAGATAAGTTTAAAATTTTTGGACTACCTGAAAGCCATCATCAAAGACAGAACCTAGAAATCATCCTTCAAGAAATTCTCAAGGAAAACTGCCCTGATGTTTTAGAACCAGAGGGGAAAATAGAGGTTGAAAAAATCCACAGACTACCTCCTGAAAAAGATCCCAAAAAGAAAACTCCTAGGAATATTATATCCAGGTTCCAGAATTCCCAGATTAAGGAGAAAATATTACAAGCAGCCAGGAAGAAACAATTTGAATACTGTGGAAACACAATGAGGATAGCACAGGATCTGGTAGCTTCTACACTGAGGGATAGAAGGGCTTGGGATATGATATTCCAGAGGTCAAAGGAGCTGGGATTAAAACCAAGAATTACCTACCCAGCAAAACTGAGTATCATGTTTCAGGGGAAAATATGGTCATTCAGTGGAATAGAGGACTTTCAAGCATTCTTGAAGAAAAAATCAGAGTTGAATAGTAAATTTGACATTCAGATACAAGAAGCAAGAGAAGCATGAGAAGGTAAATAGGGAAAAGAGATCATAAGGAACTTATCAAAGCTGAAATATTTACATTCCTACAAGGAAAAATGATAATTTTAACTGATGAAACTTTTTTCAGTATGAAAATAGTTGAAGGGAATATAAGGCATATGAATACATATGTGAATGTGTGTATATATATTGACAGGTATATGGATAGAGGGCACAGGATCAGTTTAATAGGAAGGGATGATACTTAAAAAGCAGAATCAAGAGGTGAGAGAGGAATATAAGGAGATGTGGAGAGACAAAATGGGGTAAACTATCTCATATAAAAGAGGCAAGTGAAAATGGATACAATGGAGAGGAATAGGAAGGCAAAAGGGAAAGGGTCAATCTTAATCACATTGAATTTGGCTCAGGGAGGGAATGACATACACACTAAATAGGGTATCTCACCCTGCAGGAGAGTAGGGGGAAAGCAAATGAGAGGGGGGATGGTAGAAGGGAGGGCAGGCTGGGGGGGGGGGGGAGTTGGAAGCAGCCATTGAAAAGGGACAGGACCAAAGTAGAGAATAGAACAAGTGGAAGGTAGGATAGGAGGGAGAGAAATATAAACAGTCTTTTATAATATATCTACTATGGTAATGTTTTGCATTAGCTACACATGTACAACCTATATTGAGTTGCTTATCTTCCTAGTAAGGGTGAGTGACAAGGGAGGAAGGGAATGAATCTAGAATTCAGAGTTTTAAAACCAAATGTTTATATATACATATATATATACATATATATATATATATATATATACACACACTATTATTAATACTATTTTACATGCAGATTGGAGGAGGGGATATCCTGTGGGATTGCTATTTTGGGGATGTGGGTAGGGGAAGAAAATTTGTAACTCAAAATCTGGCATAAATGAATGATGTAAGCCAGAAGTTAATAAAGTATTTCGAAAAAAATAATGTGTGAAATTATCACTTTCACTTGCATCAAGCTGGTTGTTAATGGTGGTATTTTGTTAGCTTTTAGGGAAGGGGCATTTTGACATACTCTATGGACTAGGGACAGGATAAGACTTAGTAAAGGATTCTAGCTTCATCTTTGATGTGACTCTTCAAATCAATCAACCAATCCATAACAATTTATTAAGCACCTTATATGCACCAGCATTGTGCTAAGCCCTAGTCATATCTATATAAAAATAAGAGAGTCCTTGAACTGAATTTATCTTCTATTAGAAGATACAACATGTTCACTGATAAGTAAATAAATAATAAAGGAAAAATACAAAGTGATTTTAGAGCAGGGAAGGTCATCCTAACAGCTATAGAAATTAGGAAAGCTATAATACCTGAAAACCTTGAGAATAAAGTGCCTACACTACAACAAAAGAAGGTAAATGGCTACTACTCTTTCTAGTTTCCTCCCATCACCGCCATCCCCACCTTTCACTCAATCCCAGAAAAACATGGAGAAGGTCTACCAGCTTGACTTTAAGATCTACCAACACATCTTGGTCAACTAGTTGGAGACCATGCTTTAAATGGTCTTGCTCATGATCTTTTCAAGTCTTTTTCTTTTAGACAGGAAGATATAGGTAGGAACTGGTCCATAATCTTATTGAAGATGAAAACACCAAAGCCCTATGCCTATTTTTTTCCATTTGTATAACTGAGATAATATTAAGCAGCTGAAGAGATGATTAATTTATTAACTCATTTACTGATTATGAAATGCTTGGGCAATCCAAAATGCTATGCAAATACAAAATTGTATTAGGTACAAAATTAATTAGGTACACAAGATCTCAGGAAATCAGAAATGTTAAACTCTGATGGAAATGGCTGAGTTGAGTGGCTATGGTGATTAGTAGTCAAATAAAAAACATCTTTTAATTTACAGATGCCTCAAAAAAATCATCCTGAGTTGTTTTTTCTATATTTTACTCTTTATAATCCTGAACTTGAAAGGAATCATCCAGCCAGATTTTCTCCCTTTTGAACTCTGTAGGGGCTCCCACTGCATGAGCTCATCCATAATATGATAGTCATTTAGCAGAAAAATAAGATAAGCAAGAATTACTTTCAAAAAATCTTCAAGCTACTAACAGTGTCCCATGGGATTATTATCCTCCTATAGTACTGCTTTCATAAAGTACTTAGCCAAAATTGAAGTCTGAAAAAGCATTCACCTATTCTCATTAGAACTTTGTTTTGTATCAACACTTAACAAAGGTGATAGCATATTAGAGAATAACAACCTTTGAATATCTAGAAATAAAACTCTTTCTCACTTTGTCCTCCCACTCCCAAAATCGCTTCAGTAACTCAAAAAATCATTTTAAAATAGCCTGATAGGAACAATTTGCGCATTTATACACTCAAATAATATCTAGGCTATATAGCCCAAGTGTGAAAATCAGCCCATTTGTAATTAAGCAAATCTTTCCACCATTACTTTATTAAAGCTTAACTGAAATGTCAACACACTATGAAAGAAGCCTGGTGCTAATGCATAATTACCTGCACTTGTGATAATCACAATCTTTTATATATATATATAAATGGTACAATACACCAGGGTTTAAGAATTCATCTTTGATAAATTAGAAAGTTAAGGGAAGTCAAAAGAACTAGTCTGTACTTGGGCAAAGGTTTGTTTATATCCTTTTCTGAAATCTGAACCAATCATTGCAATGGTTTTTTTTTAGCAGTACTAAATGTTTCCCCTGATTTGGTCAGGGTTAGCCTATCCAAAAATAATGCAGGTGCCCTATATGCCCAACATCTAATTGAAGTGTGCAAACTTTTATTTTAATTTACAAAAGATGTGCAACTTAAATAATTACTCCCTCCTCTTAGCTCTCATATATTACATGGGTTACATTAATCATATGAATTCAATATGTTTCACTGTAACTCTGCCTTAAGCCCTTGCTAGATTAGGAACTTCATGAAGACAGGGACCATGCCAGCTCTGTCCCCACACCCACCATTGAGAGGACACCCATGTGACACCAATGGAAAAGGAAACTATTATCCTTGTCACCACCAACACCAAATATTGATCAATTGCCACCAACCAAGAATCCCAAGGGCCCCAAGAAGAGAAGCACTCTCTTCTCCTTGCAAACATTACCCAAGGAAGCAACTCCTGTGTCAAAGAAGCAAGCTGCTCCAACTAAGTGCTAACCAACTGCCACTCCTGAGACTGCCAAGTCAGCATAGCTGATGTAGCAAAGACATCTTGAGAGAGAGACAACAGGCATCATGTTCCAGGAGAGTCAAACCACTGCTACCACTTCAACTATCACCTCCTCTCAGACACCAATGGAGACAGTCGAATACTCTTGAGTGCCAATGCCCTGAAAACAGCAGTGCCCTGATCCTCCCCAGACCATCAACCCTGCTCCCAGTCCTGTGTCTGTATCCATAATATAGGGAAGCAACCCCTGTGAAGTTTTGACCTGGCAAATGCAGCCCCAACTAAGAAGAAAACATTATCACCAACATCTAAAATTGTTAAATGGTTCAACATCATAAACACATAAGGTTTTATCAATGGAAATAGCATTAATGAAGATGCATCACCATCTACTTTGCTACTGCACCAAAATGATCATGGGACCTTTCCATATGATTTACCTTTCCTTTACCTTTCCATCAGATTTACAGTTGCAGCCTCCTATATACCTTGTCTTTCCTATTATAAGCCCCTAGAGAGCAGACATTGTCTCCATTTTTCTATTTCTATAAATAGTTCTTAACTTAGTACAGTACTTTACACATAGTAAGCCACAATAAATACTTTTTTTCTTCATTCATGCATGTCTTATCTCAACTCTGTGTCTTCAGCACTTCAATCAATCAATTAATCAACATTTATTAAGCACCTACTATGTGCCAGGTGCAACCCAAATGCTAAGGGAAAAAGAAAGTTTGTTGAATAAATGATCAATAAATAAATATTGTGGTTAATTATATACCTGGCTTATCTTCCCTCTCAGACAAGTGATGCTGGCCTCCTTGATGTTCTTGGCTGGACATTCTGTCTCCAAATGCTGTGAATTTTGACTGCACCCCATGTCTGGAACTCTTTCCCTCCTCATCTCTGCTTCTTGGCTTCCCTAAGTTCCTTCAGGTTTCACTCCTACCTTCTGCAATAAGTCTTTCTGAGTCACCCTTAATCCTACTGTTTTCCCTCTGATATTATCTCCATTTTATCCCACGTATTTCTTATGTGTACATAGTTGTTTGCACAGTATCTCCTCCCATTAAACCGTGAGCTCCTTGAGAGCAGGGACTACCTTTCCTAAATCCCCTCCATTTCATACTATATTCTCAGTAGAAATAAACTATGGCTAGGAATCCTTTTTCATGTGTAAGATCATCCATCCCATCCCAAAGCTCAATAATCTCATTGATTTTAACCCTTCATAACAACTCTCATGTCATTTTGATAGGTGTCCTATGAACCATTTCCAAGTTATTTGTGTGTACTTTAAAAGTTGAAGCACCCCAGTTTGTATAAATAATTTAAGTAAAGTTTTCACTTTCCCCTACCTTTGGATCAGACCAGTGATTTCATTAATGCAGGGGCTTCCCAGTAAAGAAACACCCTCTACCAATAACAGTCAACCCATGCTCTGTAGTTTACAATCTTAGAAACTTGCCTGGGCATTGAGAAGTGAAGTGATTCAACCAAGCTAGTATAGAGCAGAAGCAGGGCTCAAACACAGATCTTGGCACTGGGGATAGTTCTCTATCTTCTATACCATGTTGCCTCTCATGGGTATTTTTACATGGGCATAATTTCAGTTCTCACAGATTCTAAATGAGGGACACCTGGGCAGAAGTGGTTTTCTAAGTTAGTACATTACAGATAGAGGGTTAAACAGTAGTACTGAGGACTTAAGATGAAGGATTCACAGGCATATTTGAAGTCTGAAATGAAAGATGAAATCAACAAAAATTGGACAATTAAGGGTGTTAAAGTAGAAAGACAAGTATAATAACAACAATGTCACTATATCAAGTAATTAATAAGAGGATCTGGAGCATAGTGATAGGTTTAAAGAGTTCAAAGGGCTACATAGAAAAAGGATATAACCTTGAGAGAAAGAATTGTCTTATTTTTGTCTTTCTATCTACAGTGCCTAACAGAATGCCTTATACAAAGAAGGCATTTAATAAATGCCTGCTGAATTGAATTGGTCAAAGAATTATAGATCTGAGCTGGAAGAGACTTTAGCAGCCAGCTAGTACAAGCCCCTCATTTTTTAGAAAAGGAAACTGAGGTCCAGGAAGAATATGAGAACTGAATTGAAATTAACTGAGAAAGACCTCTTTCTCTGAGAAAAGAGGTTGAAGTGAAGATAAGGGTAGAGTAGATGATGGCTCTCAAACCAGGTGACCTTGATTATTTCCAGTAAGTAGGAAGTAATAATAACTAGCATTTATATAGCACTTTAAGGTTTGTAAGTGCTTTACCAAAATTATCTCATTTTATTCTCACAACAGTCTTGAGAGGTAAGTGCTATTATGTTCCTCATTTTACAGATGTGGAAACTGAGGCAAACAGAGATTAAGTGACTTGTCCAAGGTCACACAGCTAGTGAGTATCTGAGGTATTACTTGAACTCAGTCTTCATGATTCCATTCAGTGCTCTCTCCATTGTGCCATTCAGCTGCCTCAATTGGAAGTGAATTAATTTACTGAATAGAGAAATTCAGTCTGGAAAAGTGCACCTAGGGAATGTCATAAAGAACTGTCATGAGTTGGGTTTTTGGTTCATTTTTTGTAGACTCCTGTTTTTGTTTGAATTTTAAGAAAAGAATTTGCAAGAGGAAATGAATAATTGAAGAATGACCAGCTGGGTTTTCATGGCTCTGTTTCTTCCTCCAGCACCACAGTGGAGCCTAGAAGTAGAAGTGCCAATGTTGGGTAGATCTAGGAGTGGGAATTTGCAGGCATTATAGAAGGTCATGGACTTTTGGCATATTAATGAGGGCAATATTAAAATGTCACTGAGTATGAAACTATAAGCTTAGATAAAGTATCTACTGTAGTAAATCAGGAACAATTAGAAGCCTAGTTAAATTAGAGGTATTGGATAAATGGAAAGCCCTAGGAGAGGAAAAGAGTAGGGTCAACTGAGTGTAAGAAATGTCAGGCTAGATATCTGGAGATGGAGCACCTGGAAGCAGTCATGCTGTTTGTTAAAGAGCTAATGTGAAGGAATCATGATCAGGAAGGCTAAAATAAGAATAGCAATTGTTATAAACCTTTATGCATCAGGGAGAAAATCACTGTGTCTACATAATAAACATTTGGCTGTCTGATGTTGTGTAGATAAAACATTCAGATGATGGACTGAATCTTTCCCTATTCATCTGTATGTTTTGGAGTTCTATAAACAATCTCTTCAATATCACGAGACACAATGAGACCACACAGCAGCATATCACCTAAAAATAATGTTGAAAACAGACCCATAAAGGGCATGTTGCTGAACCTCCTGGGGAGATCTGAATTTAATATTTTATTCAAGTGATGTATCATACTTGCCAATTTAAAAAATCAGGAGTACTTCCAGAAAGACAACAGAGTGAGATGTCCTAAGGGAGCCCGATTTTTACTGCTCCCCTTAAAATAAGCAATAAAAATGGCAGAAGAATAAGGAAGAGGAAAAGCAGCAGCAAATGGAAAACTCAAATGCAAATGAAAAATAAAGAATAATGAGAAGCAGTGGAATATAGTGGATAGAGGATCAAGAAGACCTAAGGTCAAATCCTTCCACTGACTCTTACTGGCTATGTGACCATGGGCAAGTCAATTAATCTGTTAGTGACCCAGGCAACTAAAAAGAGCTCCATGTAGAGAACTTCCACTGGGATCCAGAATGTGGTGTGGGGAAAAGAGTGGCAAAGACAAAGAGATAGAGACAGACTGATAAAGATTGAGACAGAGATACCGAATGAATAAAAAAAGTTGATCTATTAAAGCACCATCAAAAAATTACAAGAAACTGCTACTGAGACAATAATATGGATGATAAAAATACTCAAAAAAAATAAAGGAAGAAACTGAATCAGCAAAAAATATCAAAAGGAATTAGGAGAAGTACTGGGCATAGTTAAGAAATCTTGATATCTTAAAAAAGGTGACAAAATTCAGCAGCTTGGAAAATATAAAAATACCAATAAAAACAATTAACAGGAAAAACAAACTCCAATTTCAAAACAATGATATCTGAGAAAAGAAAATACAAGAGAAAAGACTGCATGTAAAGTAATATCATAGCATTCATCTATTTCTTTCTGACTCCTTATTTAGAAAGTCATCTTCACAGAATGGTGCTAATTCCAATCTCCAGTGCTTAGCACAGTGCTGGGTATAAAGTAGGTATTTAATTAATATTTACTGACTGACTGATTTCATTTAATGGCCTCTATCAGGATTCTATGTCATTTTGTTACTCAGTTTCCGTCTTTTGTTGTCATAATGCATAGTCTGTTCTTGTGCATCTATTTTTTAAATTTGTATTCTTTTATAATTTTTTATATTCATTATCATATTTCATTGAATTTCATGACATCTCATCCCATTACATTAATGTGCCACAATTTACAGTTCAGTTGCTTGTTGTTGTTTTTTAAGTTACAAGTAAGTTTGCAATCAAATAATTTTTACAATCAATCACATGCTATGAAAATCTCTAGGAAAAAATAACTCTTTGGGGGGGCTTGCTTTTTATAACATTTTTAGGGTGTGTTGTCAACAAAAACCAGAATTATTAGGCTAAGGAATATGCTTTTTTTGGAAATGTTTGTTTGCCATGTACTGCCATATTGTTCTCCAGAAAATAAAATTCTACAAGGTTTCATTTCCAACAGCAAGGAATGATCATTTATCCCCAAGTCTTCCTACATTCTTTCTCCACAATCTCACCAACCTTGCATTTCATTTCTTTTCATTATTTTTGTCATTTTGATGGGTGAATAAGAAATTCCCCATGGAGAGATAAATTTCTGTAAATCTTCCAAGCAATTCAGTGATATATATCACCTAAGGCATATTAACTTTAATAATAGTCTTTTTAATAACACTATCCATTTTCAATTTGCTTTCTTATTGTAAAAATAATTCAAAATCTAGAAGTTCATCATAGTGAGAAATCAAATAACAAGCACTTAGTAAGAATTTACCATGTGCTATGCTAAGTGCTAAAGATACAAATATAAAATATAAACATTTCCTATCCTCAAAGTGCTCACATTCTATCTGGGCTGACAACATTTTTACTTACATAACTATAAACATATATGTATGTATAAGAGTATACATGTACATTATATGTGTATTTATATTTATGGGTATGTACAAATGTAAATATATGCCTATATAACATAGAACTTTAAACTATATATATTCAGCACTACCCACAAGTTTTTAGGGAAGAAGTCAATTGTTGTTTGTCCTTTGTTTTTTGAAGAGGACCAATCCCTTGGAATCAGTGATTTCCAAGAGTGACATCTTGATTTGAGCATGAATTGGATTTAAGTGAGGCTGAGTTGCACAAAGTCATCAACCTTACTCTCTCTTCCAGAGTTGTTGAAGTCTAGTGGAAAGACAAAAGTCAAGAAGACTAGCAACAACCTGGGATGCAGTACATAACCTTGGGTTCTTCCATGGCTGCCCAAGCTCTAAATGCTCCACAACACCTGCTTAAGCTGAATCATGGCCATCAGAGCAAATTGTTCTCATCTGCCCATTCCATGGGGATGGCAATGGGGAGCAGGGGGAGTCTTTTCACAATCTTGGGGTAGACATCCTTCTAACTCACTGATGAGTCTGAGGCCCCTTCAGTCACCCTCGTTGGCTTAGCCTATCTGCCAAGGTGGTTTTACACAGGTGTGGCTGCCAGGCATACAATAGCTTCTTAGAGCCACAGGGGTATATGGTGTGTTCTAGGAGGACTAACACCTCTAGTGCGAAGGCATGCCAAGCCGTTTTTATGGTTCCAATCTACTTTTGGTGTCTACCTGTCACCTAACTCTCACCTGTGGAAGAAGTCTTTAACTCACTCAGGGAGAAGGTGGTTTTTATCAGAACTGCATGGAGGGAATGGGCAGTACCAAAGATATAATGATCCCCTCCCCAGGGGCGTTATTCACTGTAAATTGTGTTTAGGAAGAATATATATTTTATATATACTTCTATATCTACATACCTACAAATGGACATCCCCATAAATGTATACATGCATATATTTGTGTGTATGTGTGAATATGTTGAATTGGAGTAATATGTAGATGGTAAAGAGTTTTAAATGCCAAAAAGATGAGTTTGTATTTGATCCTAGATGCAATAGGGGCCCACCAGAGTTTCATAAATGGTCAGGGAATGAAATGATCTTTTATTCCTTTTTACCTTTTTCAAAAATGATTTTATTAATTTTTAAAGAATTTTATTTGAAAAAGTTGATGGAAATGGCTCATTGTGCTTCCCTATAGCAATATCATTTTCGTCAGTATTTATCTTCTATTAAGAAAATACGTTGAAAACAGGAAGATAAAAACTACAATTTTCAGAATGAAAAATAAAGGAACGGAATAATAGTTATTGGAGAATTCTTTCATTGCATTTGCCTCTTCAAATCAAGGCTCTTCTGACCTCTTTTTTTCCCATAAATTCTTTAAAAATTAAACTTCATTTGTTCAGTTTATGGTTATGTTCAGAAAATGCAAAATATTTTATGGAAATTTGATGTTACTCAAAGATCTAAATGTTTAATATATGAAGTAGATAATGCATAGATAATATACAATGTTTAAGTGTAACAGTAATTTTTAGTTTTGTTAAAATATTTGATGCTCTGTGTGGGACTGCTATTCTAGGGTGGTGGGTAGGGGAAAAATAGGGAAAAAATTGTAACTCAAAATCTGGCGGAAATGAAGGATATAAACCAGAAGTTAATAAAGCATCTGTTTAAAAAAAAATTGATGCTCTGTAAACAGGAGTTAGGTATAAATAATCACCTAAAATAAGGGATTATTTGCTCTCAGAGTTTTCTAGGAAAAGTTTACTCTAAACAGGCATATTGCTGTCATCATTGAGGTCAATAATAACAAAGTTCTAGGAAGACTAAAACTTAGTTTCATGAGAAGAAGCCTATTGAGGTTAACTTTTCTTTGGATTTAGCTTTTTATGCACAATGAGGTTACAAAATAATCATGATTTTTCAAACTCATGAAAATAACTTGTTTATTCAGAATACCTAATACAATCACATTAGGTCATATTGAGATCATATCTTAATATTGTTTTAACAAAATTACTGCTAGATTTTTGATCAATTAAATTTTAAAATAAGAAAGTATATTGAAAATGAAAAGATGTAGCAATCAAAAGAGAATTAAAATTATTATTGTTTAACAAATTTTTCATAAATATATGCCAAGAAATATACATAACTCCTTTTAAAAAAATCATTTAATATGCCTGAGAAATATTTCTTCCTGCTACTGTCCTTGACCTGCTGGTATCATATACATTCTTTCTTACCATAAAGCAAAGAACACTCTCATATGTCAAATGTTAATTAGAAAAAGGAAATACCATTCACATCCATAAAACTTCTAGAGTAAAAAATAGGCCTGACTTCTAAAAATTCAAATTATCTTCTTTCACACCCTTTTTTCTTTCTTTTCTACTATAAAAGGCAATGTGTAACCAGTATATCCACTAGGCATTAAGTTCACATATAAGTAAGTAGATTTTCAAGTGGAATAGCCCATAAATATGGTCATGTGTTAACACAGATTAACCTTGACCAACCATCCTACAGATTAAGGACAATTTATGGAAAATTAGTGAAACCAAAAGATAGAGTAACTAGAATGACATCAAATGATGTAAATATACTTAAAAGGTTATATAAAATTGGCAAAAATCAAAATGCTGAGCAAGCACCACCTATGAAATGAAGTGTACACAGGAATGTTAATATGTTTATGAATCTGATCATAAAACAACACTAAACCAAAAATAATTTAAAGGCACATGGAGGTTTACTATAGTCCTCCACCATCCTGCTCTGTCTAGAATGTTTTAACTTTTATAATCCATTTTTATTTGAACATAAAGCTTCATCACAAGATAAAATCAGTAGATGTCACACACACACCCTGCAAAATAGGAAACCATTTTAAAATAAAAAAATATATTGTTGACTGGATAGAAGGCAACTGATTTAAAAAGCCAAAAAAAATTCCTGTGGTCATTACTGCAATTATTTGACTTCTTAAATACTTCAAGAATCTTGATTCATGGGTGCTGGTACTCTCTCTCTCTCTCTCTCAAAAATTCAAATCAACAAACATTTCTTAAACACATACCAAAGGTACAACAGAGCAACTAGGGTTTTTACAAGAGAACAAAAATTGAACATATATTAAATATGTTCAGCAGTATAGAAGGCACCATAACAACTAATCCCCCTTCCCACAAAAATGGATTTGTCTTAATTAATTCTTGTTTTATTTTCACATCATGGATTTCAAAATTGATTATAGGATATTATTCAGACCACTTGCCCTTGTATATCCACAACTGCAGGTGATTAAAAAAAACCCACACCCTCAGGGAGCTTACAGTCTACAGCAATGATACAATATGTAGACAAGAAGTAAATTGGAGGTAACCAGAGGTTGAAGAAAACACTAACAAGTGGGGGAAACAGGAAAGGCTAGGAGATGATCGATAAGATAAGTCTTCCAGAAAACTAGTGATTTTTTAAAAAGTGGGGTTAAAAAGGGAATGTCATCCTGATATTGGGGACATCCTCTGCAAATTCAGTGGAATGGAAGGTGGAATTCCATCAGTGGAGCAGCTAGTAATACAATTTGGCAATTGATAATAATAACAACAAAGCATTTATATAGTGCTTTGAGGTTTGCAAAGCACTTTACAAATATTACTTCATTTTATCCTCAAAACAACTATGGAAGGTAGGAGATATTATCATCTCCATTTTACAGAGGAGGAAACTGAGGCAGACAGAGGTTTAGTGATTTGCCCAGGGTCATGTATCTAGTAAGTGTCTGAGGCAGCATTTGAATTCAGATCTTCCTATTTCCATGTCAAGCATTCTGTCCAGTATGCCACAGAACATGGTGTACCTCATGGGGAGTAACATGGAAGAAACCCAGAAGAAGTCACAATCCTTCTCCCAATTCAGTGGAGATTTCAAAGAGTTTCTTTGTTCAAAAAAACTTCATCAGCATTCAGCCAACCTATTGATGAGTCTCTGAGCTCAAAAGGCAGGTCCTTCATTGACAGGCATACAGTTCATTACTTAGCCCATACCTAAAGGCTTGCCAGTCTACAATCCATTTGTCTAACCTTTTGAGGACCTAACGTCACCTTTAAGCCATGATGAGGCTTCAGATTTGGATTTTAGTGGATTGACCTGGAATGACCAGGAGTCATTCACAATATCTTCACATTTGCAAAATGCTTCCCACTGGGTAGAAGCACAAGGTCTTTTTACAGAAAAGGAAAATCGGTGCTAAATCTTTACTCAGGATTTTGTCCTCATCCAATTTGTTAAAAAGCCTCCTTGTCACTTTGAGGAGTAATTTTTATGTGCCCTGGTAAAATACTGTTATTTGGTTGCTACTGAGCTCAACAGGACCACGAGTCCATCCTTTCCCTTCTATAACTCTGAACATTGCTTATAGCTATGCAGTTACCACATATGATCAGATTCTGGACTCTGGGAGAGAAAGGGTCAGATTATTGCTGAAATGAATCTTATTTTAAGACAAAAATACACATGAAGATTCTGTCCTGGGAACCAAGTTAATTATATTGAAAGGGGAATATGAGCATTGGTAATAGGACAATAAACTTCCCTAAAAGTGTTATATTCTAAAAATGAAAAATTTTTATTTAATGAAGACTAGTTCTCTATTTTTGCAAAGAATTAAAAGAAAAGGAAGCAGACTGAAATTTAAGCAGTAGAGATTATGTTTGGATATAGAGAATTTGACTTCTAGAGTGATGAAATGCTGTCATGAGTTGCTGTGAGAAGAGCTGGAGTAGAAAACCATCTGTCTGAAGAAGATTTTAGATATCCAACTCCCTAAGGACAAGAGCCAGGATCAGATGATCCCTTGAAGATTCTACCATCCTGAATATTATATAATCCTGTCACATTCCCAATAAGAACAAGTCACGTTCACAGAAAATTATTTTCCTCTTTCCAATTAGCAGTAAGGGTGAAGTTTGGGAAGGGTAATTTAAGGAACTGTAGGAAATTGTCATATCGACAGGATTGAACTGCAGTAAAATTAAAGGCAAAATTTTTTTATACTGCATTGCAACCTCCTTAATATGTACCATTGTCTTTCTTTTATGACCACTTCTTTTCTCTGTTCCCTAGGCACCAATACCTTTTTTCTTTCTAGGCAAGAACTGCTCTGAAAAGAACCCTAAATTCTTGCACACTAAAATTTAAGATTCCTAACAACTCTTCTGGAAGATTCCAACTGAATTCAACAAACCTTTGTTTAGTCCCTACTATTTCTAAAACACCATGCTAGGCCTAGACATGATACAATGAGTAAATAAATTGGTATCCATGCCTTTATAAAGTGTAGCAAGAGATGGTACATACACAAAGAGCTATGATACAAGTGTATTAAGAGAAGTGTAAAATTGTTACATAAGTTCCAAGGTGGGGAAGACTGGGGATGTCTACTCACCAGGAAAGACTTCATAGAGATGATGTTAGAGCAGGGTTTTAAAGCATGAATAGGATTTCAACAAGGAAGAAGTGAGAGGGTTCAGGGAATGTAATCAAGGCATAAGAAATGTGATGAGCACAAGGACAGAGGCAATCCATAGTAAGATGTCTTCAAAAGATGTGCCTAGTCCTAACTACACAGGTCATCTCTGTTGATCCTAACAATATTCCTGGGAGCTGAGTCCTACTGTCACCACCACTTTACACAGGAGGTGCTATAAGAGGTGAAAGTGATAAAGGATCAAACAATTAGTAAGTGTCTGAGTCAGGATTCAAACTCATGTCTTCCTGACTCCAATTCCAACAGTCTATCCACTACACCACAAGATAGGATGCCATCAAATTGTGGAGAGACCCCCACCCTGGGAAAAGTGGTTTGAGCTTTATCTGAGAAGCAATAGGAAGCAAAAGAACCAAAGAAGAGTTTTCAGCAAAGATGATAATTAAAGACTAAATTCTTAATCTAAAGAAATGAAGCTCTAATGGCAGGGGTGTAAGCATCAGCAATGTGAATTACAAACTTTTTCAGGACTCCTTAAATGCATCACCTACATAGCCTATGATACTTGCCTATTGTGCATCCACTGTAGGTCTTGTGAATAGAAAAGATGACAGACAAAAGGGTCATTTCCAGAGACAAGCTTTCTCAGTTCTGACACACCCAGAAGCCACAATGCAAATCAAGTGAACCAATTAGGCATTTCTGTCAATCACTCTAGACCTCAGCTGGTCAGTTACCTAAAGCTATAGCCCCACAGGGCTTGGTTTTCACTAGCTATTCAATCTCATGAAAGATTTTTAAAGGACAGTATTTGCTTTGAGTCACTGGTACCTTCTTCAAAGACTCTGTCCAGGCCAATGTGAAGAGTTTATGCTGACCCAGCTCCTTAGAGAAGCAGACTACCACAAGTCCCTGAAACTCTCGCCCCTCCAAGGGTACAGTTGAACCCCAGGTTCAGAACTGAACCCCACAGTCCTAGAAGCATTCCCAAAGCATTTCATCACTGCTTCTGCTCATCACCAAGGGACATTAGGAGAATGTCAGAGGAGCACAGTCAGTGCTAGGTCAAATAGGCTCAGACCATAGGGTCTCCAGAGATAATCTAACCTTCCTTTGAATCACTTTCCATCAGAATAACAAAGCACTGAACTTATTTCTGGATTTAAATCCAGCCTCTTACACATGTTAGTTGCATGACCATGGTTAAGTCACTTCACTACTCTGAGTCTCAGGGTACTCATCTGCAAAACGGGGCTAACGATAGCACCTAACTAGTAGTGAGGATCAAATGAGGGTCCATAAGTTCCCCCAACCTAGGAGTCCACCCAACTTGCAGGGGTGGGGGGGTCTTTCATTTTTCATGATAGCAAATAGTGTACCAGTGTAGTATATAAACTATCCACACATTGTCCCTCAGTTTCAACACAGCTTCATTTTCTATCATACATTTCTGTGATGACAGCTTTAAAGAAAACAAAACACTTCTTCAAAGCTCATTGTTTGAAATTCTTTGCAGCCTGATCACATCCAGAAGGCTCTTCTTGACTGCTCACTCATGGGTTTTTTTTTTTAATTCTTAGGTGACTCAGTCATGTAACAAAGGCAAAGACAAATTAATGGATGTTAACAATGTATAACAGAGTCCTAACAAGTACACTGACTGATTGATGCGTAGATTGATTGAGACTCTTGCCTAAGATACAGCTATGAAAATCAGGCCCTTGCAGAACAACTATTTAGGTGTGTAAACATCCTAATTTTTGTTTATGCCTCTTGACAAAGAAAACTTAACCCTTCTCCAGACACATTCCACAACAACCACAAAATTCCTTTGTCACACCAACTCCTTACTGAAATGTGTGTAACATGTAAATTGAATCTCCATGAAAGGAAGAAAACAATTGAAGCCAGTTGAGTATCTTTTGTCAGATAAAGGTAGTTGCCTATAAATCAAAATTTAAAGATTCAGTCCTATTAAAATCACATTACATACAACAGCATAGTGTGACCTCCAGAGGATCATAAGAAACAATTTTCAGCCTTCCTCCAACAGCAGCCTGCTTCCTTCTCCTGATCTACATTGTGTTGTATGGATTTTGCTCAAGGGAAATACCCAGAGCAGATGTGTCAGAAAGCAGTGGTATTTAAATTGTTCAAATTGCTGCTGAGTCAAAAGGTATTTTAAAAGAATGTTTTTACAAATAAGGTATAGACCAAGGCTGGTGTTTAAATCTCGCAGTGCAGGAATTATTTTTTTTTCTTTTGCGCTTTCATATATGTGATATCATTAGGATAGGGAACTCCTGGATAGTAACTAAAAGTCTTACTTGCCTGAGGCACAAAGAGAATAAATAGCTTGGCTCAAGTCACACAGGAAGTAACATCTAAAACAGGACTTGAATCCAGGTCTTTTTTTCTGACTCCTAGGCCTGCTCGCTATTTACTCCACTCAACTGTCTCTCATTATTCATCATTAGAGCTTCATAAATAGTCATGCTCAGCTTTATTTACATAGTAGTATTTCTTTAAGATAAGTTGAACAATGAGCCCTGATAGAGATTTTTTCATATCAAAATTCCCTTGCAATGATGAAATCATGGGTCCAGAATGCACTGCTACCCTTCCCCTCGCCCACCAAAAAAATTATGTTAAATGTCATAGGGCTCTTAGAATTCCTGGTCCAATTTCCTTCATTATATAGATGAGGAAACTGAAGTGGTTAAATGTCTTGCCTAAGTGGGTAGCTAAGTGGCACAGAAGAGCACCAGGCCTGGAGTCAGGAACACCTGAGTTCAAATCTGACAGACATTTATTAGCTGTATGATCCTGGGCAGGTCACTATACCCTGTTTGCCTCAGTTTCCTCATCTGTAAAATGAACTAGAGAAGGAAATGGCAAATACTCCAGTATCTTTCCCAAGAAAACCCCAAAAGGGGTCATGAAGAGTCAGACATGGCTGAAATGACTGAACAACAAGATGTCTTGCCTGAGGTCCCACAAGTAATAAGAGGCAAAAATAGGATTCAAACCCAGGTCCTCTGATTCTAAATCCAGCATTCTTTCTATTGTACTAATTACCTCCTGGACTTTGTGTGGGATGGCAACTTGTCATGTGAAACACTACTCACTGAAAAAAAAAAACCAAAATATTAGCATTTGGGGGCAATAAAAGCCCTTCTAAATCTTAATTACCCAATTACTTATAAATATACACCCTCGTTATTCCCCTAGTAGAACAGCTGAACACATGTATATATATATATATATATGTGTGTGTGTGTGTGTGTGTGTGTATCACATATAAACATTTATGTGACATATATGTATGCATGCCTACATATGCCATGTTCACATTTATAAAAATTTATAAAACACTCTCTTCACAACAACCCTGTGTAAAGTATTATCATTCTTATGAGGGAGCTGAGGTTAAGAGAGTTTCAATTACTTATACAGGGTCACACAGCTAGTTAAATGCTGTTTTAAATCCTTTCTTCTCTTGACTCGAAGATTCAGCAGTTTTCCCACCATATCATATTGCCTCTCTTAAAAACAAAAACAATTAAACAACTGAACATTAAACCTATATTGCTCTACGTAGATAAGAATTACCCCCTAGGACGGACAATGTGTAGGATGACAAATTGACTTACCACGTGAAACACTTTGGGGAAATATCTCAAGACCATAAAAGAATGTTAACATTTTGGGGCAAAATAACCCCTTCTGAATCATTAATTACTCAGCTGAGTATCAATATACTAATATTTTACTGTGATTTAAAAAAAATTCCAAAGTGACTTACTTATACTATCTTGGACAACTTATTTAACCTTATTAAACTCTCTGGGTCAAGTTTCTTTGTCTGTAAAATGAGAATGACTTCTGAGGTTTCTTCCAGCTTCAAATTCTAGCATAGCTTCAAAGTCGGAAGGTGGCCCTTGTCACCCAAGCCCTGTGAATACCTAAAAACACTGTCAGGACTTTACAGCCTGAGGTGGACTAAGAACTCCCTCAGATGTACTGTCCTGGTATAAAGGGTGTGGATGAATAATAGCATGTAATACAGATGGAAAAAGTAAGGTTTTAATAGGCTTAAGGGCTATAACCAAAGTGTAATTTGGAAAACTTCCTCAGAATCAAAAATACAGTCAATGCAGGTAAGCAAACCACAAACCACTCCTACCTAGATCCTAAGTAAACTCAATGCAAATACACCGCTTGTGCCTCTCTGATTTCAAACATTATAGAAATCACAGGGGCATAGCACAAAGAGCACCCTGCGTTTGAAGTCAAATGCCTAGGATTCCGGTCCCACCTTTACCACTCGCAAGGACCTCTGGCAAATCACCTAACTTCTCAGATGCTCTGTTTCCTTATCTGCAATATAGGGATCATAATACCTTCAGGACCTATCTATCTCACAGGGTGGTTGTAAGGATTAAATGAGTTATGTAAAATGCTTTATAAACCTTAAAGTGTTATATAAATGTCTGCTGCTAATTCTTGTCATTTTATAGGTGGGTCTTAAGAAAAATACTGCTGAGGCCAAATTTAAAACTATGTACTTTTTCCCTTACAATTTGTAAATAACTGTACTGTATGTGCGTGCATGTGTAAATTTTCTTTTGAATTATTTATGAGAAAAAATTAAAACAAGTTGTAGGTAGATGAAACATAAATGTTATGTTTTTCTGTACTATATAGTGCAAAATTAATAAATTTCTTAAGCTTTCAAAAAGAATTAGTTTCAGAATAACAAAACCTTTTGAAGAGATCGTTCATATGAGTCATGAGTAACAAATGCTTCTCTTTTGTAACTCTTAGGCTTCAGGGTTCATATTCTATGTGTTAGCTGCTGAGACATTCAATATACAAGATAAAGACAAAAAGAATCCTTTCCCATATATTTGGAAGAGCTCTATTTGATAAATAACATACTTTTAAAAATTATCATATGAGTTTATTCTTTTCATTCATTCAAAATATATTTCTGTAGCACCTACTATGTGTTATAGTTGATGGGGTTAAGTACTCTGCGGAACACAGTTGTTACTTGTTACCTAGGACTTTGCAATATAATAGAGCATGTAAAATCAGTTACTTTATAGTTTAATCCTGTAAAGATTCCAGTTCTTAATAGTCCTCAAAAAGTAGCCAAGACTGTTTATGCAATGATTTTAAATCACTTTGTCATTATGAAATAGTTTGGAGAAAAGCAGTGGATATAATGTTAAGAAACACACTAATAATTTTAAGGATTTTCTTCCCACCCAAGGCTAGGAGGGTTGGTTTAAGAATAGCTACATTCAATTTTAGAACTAGTAACATGATTGTTGTTCAGTGGTGTCTGACTCTGCGACCTCGTTTGGGGTTTTCCTGGCAGAGATAATGGAGGGGTTTGCCATTTCTTCTCCAGTTCATTTTACAGAGAAGGAAACTGAGGCAGAGTTATGTGACTTGCCCAGGGTCACACAGCTAGTAAGTGTTTGAGGCCAAATTTAAACTCACGAGGATGAGTCTTCCTAACTTCAGACTTGGTGGCTACATCCACTGCGCCACCTGCCTGCCCAGAAATATGATTACTATTTTATTATTACACTGTTAGGTGATGCAATGCACACCTTTTCCTAGTGGGGAAATTTAAAGAAAATTAAAATCACATCTTTAAAGTGTCTGGCATTTAGTTATTTCAGAGTGATTATAAACACCAATTCATCCCCCCAAAATATAGTATTTTGCATTGCATGGATATAAGCAGAACCTTGTGAAAAATGAAGAAAGGCGGGGACTAGAGGATCTCTAGGTCTTTTCAGTTTTAAATCTATAATCCTAACACTGTGAGTATTGTAATAGATTATACATCATTTAAATCAACAATTATTAAGAGCCAATTATGACTATTTCCAAAAGAGATGGACATAAAAGTCCAGAGTTGTGAGTTGTCTCAGGCACGTGGGTTTCCCTATCCACGTGCCTCCTTGTTATATTATCTTTAGGTCTACTCTCCCATATAGACACAGCATATATTGGTGGAAGAGTGTGACTATGCTTTATAAGTAGACTGGTATGTTATTTTATGATTATTATTGATTTGTTTTCTGTTAATAAATGTTTCACTATTAGCAATATTTTCTTTTAAGAACCTGTTATGTAGAAGTCCAGGAGCTAAGGAAATTGGATATGGCACTAGCATCTGTCCAGTCAGAATTTGGGGGGACAGTATGATACAGTGAAAAGTGTGGGACTTGGGGTCAGAGTACTTGGGCTTCAATTTTACCTCTATCACTACCAACTACCTGTGTGATTTTGGGCAAGTTATTTACCCCCTCTGGCCCTCAATTTCTTTGTCTATAAAATGAGGATACCAGACAAGGTAGATATCTTGATAATGCATTATTAAGTACTTCCTATGTACCAGACACTGTGCTAAATGGCTTCTATGTTACTTTAGAGCTCTAGTGCTATGATGAGAAGAAGAAGAACGAATAATAGAAATACACAAATAAATCTAATACAAATCAAAGCAATAAAGCCTATGTAGGAAGTTAGTGATGAAACAGCAATAAAAAGACTGCTAGGTTATTGTTCTGATAGTTTGATGATATTTTCTTCATAATATTTACCTTCACCTAAATAACAGAAAAAGGTGATTCTAAAAAGTAAAATCAGGGGTGGCTAGATGGCACAGTGAATAGAGCACCAGCCCTGGAGTCAAGAGGACCTGAGCTTGGATCCCGCCTCAGACACTCAACACAAAAAAATAACTAGCCCTGTGACCTTGGGCAAGTCACTTAACCCCAATTGCCCTCCAAAAAAAAAAAAAAGGCAAAAAGAAAAAAGAAAGAAAAAAAAAGTAAAACCTGCTCTCACATCCACAGGGGGGAGCTCTCCTTCAGTGGTTTGCCCTCATTTAAAATTGCCCTGACATATAAATAAAATTAAATATTGGGAAGGGTGATACAACTTGGATATAAGAATAAACATTCCCCTCTCCAAAAATGCATATACACACATACACAGATATATACTAAAGTACTATGTATAGATATGCATTCATATTTGATTTCCTTTTTTTTTTTTACCAAATTCTGTTAATGCTTGAATAAAAGAAGAAAATTGAGTAAGATAACTCCCATCAAAGCAGTTGTATTTATTATTTTATTGAGGAAAAAGTGAAAATGAAAGAGGGCAACTGAACATCTATCTCAGGAGTACTTTTCATCTGAAATAGAGCTATTTAATTAAACTCTAAGACTATAAAACTAAAACTTAGCATTAAAACATTCTTACTAAATGATACTTCCTGAGCTTTTATAGCTTACCCATACACAGAAATAAAAGAATGATTTATTAAATATTAATTGGATATGCCTACAGTTCAGTATCTCACTCTGCCCATTCCTGTCTCCATGGAAACAATGAACTCTTCTCCAATTCATGAGTGGCAGAACTAAGCTTTTCCCAAGTTAAAAACTAGAATCATTTTCTTTCATTATTCAAAAGACAAAATATACTTTTGAGGCAAACAGAATTTACTCTGTCAAAGGAATATATAAAAGTTTTCCTCATCATTATCACCATCAAAAAAGGATTTAATTAAATATTTTTCCTCAAATGGCAGGCAGTACAGTGACTTGGCTGCATTTGCAACAAAACAGATGTGTGAGTTCTTGAAATCTCTAAATATGAAAAGAGGATTTCTTCATTACTATTTTAATTGTTAGTTATCAACTACTTGGTAATAATTTCCTTTGGAAAAATCAAAGATACTAACCACAGGGTAAATCATAGTGTTTGACTAATGTCTTTGAATTTTAGGTTCTAACAGATATTGCTATAATTAAATACAGTTACAGCAAGATTTCTTAACTTGAGGTCCATGGTTAGATTTCATGAGGTCCATGAAGTTGGGTGGGAAAAAAGCTATATCTTCAATTTTGCTAACATATATATGAATAATATATGAATAATATTTCCTTAAATTATTCAAAACCTTATCCTGAGAACAGGTCCTTAAGTTTCACCAGACTGCAAAATGGATCCCTTAGATATGGACAGATATCCAGACAGACAGACACACACACACACATACACACACACACACAGAATTAAGACCCCCAGGTTTAGAGGGTCTTGCAGATGGGTTTGGGGTGGAGATTAGGGGAGCTCACCTAACTATCCTCAATACCTGAACATTTCTGCTAGCCTTTCACGATTTTTTTTTAAATCTCCCTTCTCTTTTTCAGCTGTCTCTAGCTAGAAAAAAACGAACCTTTCCTAGAGAAACACTCAAAGGTTATACTTCACAATGAAAAAAAAACAACAACAACAATGCATTGAGACCCAAATCCCATACACACCTGCACACTCCCTTCTTCCCTCAGGCACATGTCATTACCACGAATGACTAGCAAAACATTTACCTGAAGAAAAGTTTTGAGAGGACATTAGCCTTTTCCAGGGGTGATCTCTGCATGATCCCTCGGGGGCTGCCAGGGTGCCCTGCAAGAGTAGATTGCAGTGGTGACTCTTAATTGCCAAACTCTCAGACCCAGTCCACTCTGTTCCTGCTGCCTCCTCTCTCTCCCCACCTTATTCACTCGGGTTGCCGTGATGTCATTTATCACCTCCTACAAACTCCCCCCACCCATCTCTAGCCTTGCCAGCCCCCTTACACCTCTTTTCCCTTTCCTCTCCTCCCTCTCCCCTCACCCCCCCATCCCATGCCTGCCACAGCCAGTCCAGTCTCACATTTACTCGGGCTGCTTTTCCCCACCCCATTCCACACTTCCCCTTTCTCTGGTGGCTTCTGAGCCTGCCGCCTTTCCCGCCCCCTATTTCTCTACTCCGCCTCCCTTGCCCCCAGCGGGCTCTTTCCCAGACCAAGAATTACCTCTTCTTCCCTACCTTGCACCTCCAGTCCAGTCCAGGATCTTGGGACATTCTCTTCGTCTTCCCCCTTCTCTCCGAAGCTCCGGGGGACAATACGAAGCAAAGTTAGGGCAAATAATCAGTCGCTTGGAAAAACTTGCAGGGCACTCTTACTTGCCCAGTTTCCTTGGTACTAAGGACAGGTTACTTACCAGTTTCCCAAGGCTTCCTCCGGCTTCTCCTCCTTCTCCTCCTCTTCTCTAAAGTCCTTTGCTAATTAGTATTAGTCGCGCTAGGTGCTTTTTGAAAGAAAAAAAAAAAGGAACAAAAATAGGTCTCTACCTGTTCTAAAATGCAGGCTTTATAGAACTGAAAGATTCCTGTGGGGGTGTTTGGTATGTTGATGTTAATGAGTTTCTTAAAAAAAAAAAAAAGACGAGCATTCTTTGCTTCAGACTTTCAAGGGAGGTAAGATTCAAATCTTTGGCAACCCAACTTGGCAAAACTGCTTATTTAAAAAAGGAAAATCCTCCTACGAGGTAGGTGTAGATTTTGTTCTATTTCTTACCCACCTCAGATTTGTTCATTGCTCGTCAAAGTTTTCCGCAGTCTTGATTCGAAAGCTCCTCTCCATATCTACGGTTACCACCTGCACTTCCTAAATGTACCTGTTCTCCGGCAGACTTCTCTGCTCAGTTTCTGGGAAGCAAACTTGACTAACCCTGAAAAGAATCAAACGTCTTTGAAGTGCAGGACCCGCACATTTTTTCCAGGAATCCTGAAAGGAAAAAAAGACATGGAAGAATTCACAATTCTTCACTTTTATGAAGTACTCACAAGCATTGTCCAGTCTTGAGTTCTGATGTGTCTGGGTTCCTTTCTTTGCCTTTCTTTCTTCCTTCCTTCCTTCCTTTGGAAAAAAAAATTTTAAGAGCCAAGCACACCTTTAGTAAATTCTGTAACATTTTGCTGTTAAAAAAAAAAAAGACATACGGACATTTGAGTTGAACAAATTGGAATGAGAAAAAGTTTGTTGAATATTATTTGTATTGTTTCTTCAGTAAATCTGTTTACTTTGAAATTACTGGCTTGTTGATTTACATGTATCCCAGTGATATGGCTATAATCTTCACTGTATAATGCCAGTGAAGGAATTAGTCATATGTATTTAAAATAATGAATTCATGGTTTGTAACCCTGGTTTACATTTCAATAATATCCCTTTCTTTTTAAATCTTAGTGTTTTTGCAAAGGAGTACCATTGCATCTTTGGGCTGGGAAAATAACACTTAAGGTCAGACACCAAATCAGTAGTGGAGACAAGAATAGACTCAACATTTCTGACTCCTATTCCCTTGCTAAACTTCTCAACCAGGCTTTCCCTCCCTCCAGTAAGAGTTCCTGGATATAAACTTTGAAACTATATTTTTACTATTTACTTTTCCCAGGTATGTCAATTGCGCTCATTAAATGCCCTTTTCACCCTCTCTGGCTGTTTACTTTATAACTAAGTATGACCCGCCATGTGTAGTGCACAAGTTTCAAAAGTGACAAGTATACAGTTCCTCTTGGCTGCCAAGGAGCAAGTAATAATAAAGGATTTAGGAATACTGATTCAAAAGAGATTCATAGAAGTGGACTAAGTAGAAGGAGTAAAAGACCAATTTCAGCAAACATGTATCATTCCCATACTATATAAAAAGTATTATTAGGCACTCTGAATACAAAGATAAAAATGTCATAGTCTTTGGCCCTGAAGAGCTTACATTTTTACTGGGATTGAGGGGGTATTCAACAGGTACATAGTTAAGTCTAATTCAAGGCCAAGGAGTGATAGGAACAAAGTAGAGATTTAGGCAAAGTGCTTTAACATTTTAGAGGAGATATCTGAAGAGATCAGGGAAGGCAACAAGGAATAAGGTGACTGAGTTGAGTATGGAAGCCAGAAAAGGAACCTGAAATGAGTGACTGAGAAGAGGAAGAATTGCATCCCAGTCATGTCAGAGTAAGGAGTACAGAGGTAGTAGATGATGACTCTCCAGTTCTGTGAACACCTAATAATCCAGTTTGACTGGAATGTAATGTTTGAAGGGAAGTATTATAAAATAAGACTGGAGCCAGATTATAGGAAGGTTTTAAACTTCAAGCAGAAACGTTTGTTTTTGTATATTATCCTAGAGACATGGGAAGCACGAAAAGTTTTTAAGGAGAGTGACAGGACGAATCTGTTCCTTAGGAGACTATTGTTTATTGTTGTTGGTGGTGGTCCTTTATTCTCGAAGAGGATTGATGATGTCAGAAAGGTGAGGTCCTGACTTGCAAGTGAATTGGATTTAAGTAAGGAAGAGTTGTGCAAAGTCCCCAGCTCTCTCTCCTCAAGAGCCATCTGGGTGTAGTGGCACGATATAAATTAGGAGAACTAATGGCCCTAGATTCAGTGAGAGCTTGGTCTTTTTAAGCTAAGGTCTTTCCCAGGTGTCAGTTTGTCTGAGGCAACACTCATTTCAGTGATTAAGGAAGACTACTATGGTAGCTGTGTGAAAGATGGATGGAATATAGTAGAGACTAGACTCTAGTTTAGAGGAAAGGAGAAATATTGCAATAATTCAGCTTAAAAGATGTTAAGAGCCTGAACTACAGGGGTAGTCATGTGAATGGGGAAAACGAGACCAAAACAAGAGAGGTTTAAGGTAGAATGGACATGAGTTAACCACCAGTGGAACATGGGGAATAAAGGAGAGGGATGAATCAAATATGACTCTAAGGTTTTAAACGGGTATGTGGAAAGATGGTGGTATCATCAATAACAATCTAATTAAATATAATCTAACCCCTTCCTCTGATCAGTTCTACAATAAAACCATCTCTTTTACCCATTCATGGGATCACAGGCTCTCAGAATTGGCCAAAATTACAGAAGCCATCTAGTCCAACTCATCCCTGAACTAGAATCTCCCCTACAATATTCTTGACAAAAACAGAAAGCTGATATTAACATAGATTTTAAGGTTTATAAAACACTTTAAACTCACTTGATCCTCACAAAAACCCTGTGAATAAGGGGCACAGCTATTACCAGAGGCAGCTAGGTCATGTAATATATAGACCAGGAGAGGTGGAGTCAGGAAGACCTAAGTTAAAATACCCCTTTAAATACCTTACTTCAGGGTGTGACCCTGCAAAAGTCACTTAATCTCTCTCTGCCTCAGTTTCCTGATCTGTAAAATGGGAATAACAATAACAGCTCCATCCTAGGAGTTGTTGTGAGGAGCAAATGAAGTAACATTTGTAAAGTACTCTATAAACATTAAAGCACTACATACATATTAGCTATTTTTTTTCATTTTACAAATTAGAAAACAAAACTAAAAGAGGCTGAGAAAATTTAAATAACATCCAGGATCACACAGTTTGAGGATGTATTTGAACCCAAGTCTTTCTGACTCCAAGTCCTGAGCCCACAGTAGAGATTACACTACTAACTGGAGATCATTCAGCCTGTTCTTTATTAGAAGGAATCCACACTCTCACCTGTTCCACTTTGGGATAACATTAATTAGCAGGAAATAACCAAATCTCTGCAGTTTCCATTCTCCCCTTCCTCATCTCCTTCCCTTTTCCTCACCACCATTCATACACATCGAGATGAGGAATTAGATGGGGAAAATGCAACTATGAAAAAGCTTTGGAATAATCTAGTCCAACCCCCTCATTTTACATATGGTGTTTGATTTGAGAACTTATCACTACAATGTCAGTCATCACAAAATACTAAGAATGAAGCGAGTTATCAGTTATTTGGATTTGAAAATCGACATATTAGATTAGATTATGTTATTTTTCCTCCAATTATTTTCTTTCCAGATATTTTATCTATATCAAAAAATATTACATAGAAATAAAATCCAAATTTGAATAGTCTGGCATTCTTCTAAATATCAAAGGCATCAGACAGGAAATCTCCAGTGAATTGACTGTGACATCAAGAGGTTGAATTACTATGTGAAAGTCATATTTACCAGTGTGCAGGGAGTATATAAAGCCTTATGCTCTATGTAGCTATCAAACGATGGTTTCTTGGCTTGATTCAGGCTCTTGATCAAAATACTGAGACTCAAAATAGCCCTGAGCCCTCAGAAGTAGAAAAGACTGAACCTAGAATAGTGGAACTGATAATTAATTATCTTTCTCCACTGACATTGCCATTTGTAAGACCAAATAAAGAGATCCCTGGAGATAGGTTCCAAAGATAGAGGAAACAGGGACATCCAGACAAATAAAACTGAATCCAGAGTCCTTAGGGGACACATTCATATAATTTACATCTTCGTTCAGTTAAGTTCTGATTGATCAAGCTATAAACCAAGACTATAGGAATTTTCACTTTTTTACTCTTTCCTAGTGCTCCACATTGTCATGGAACTAGAGAGAATGCTAACACATTCACCTCTATAGCAATCATTTCCCACTGCATATGCAAGGTTGACCTGCTAGGCAGAATCACAGGACATCAGAGTTAAAAGAATCTCAAAAACTATCTAGCCTAACTCATATTGAATAAGAATCACCTCTACAACATAACCAAGCATAATAATGACTGACATTTATATAGGACTTTAAGGTTTGCAACATACTTAACATACATTATCTTATATGTACATATGTGAAAAGAAGACCCTTCACGCATCCAAAAATACCTGAGGGAGCCCAAAATTCCATAAGTAGAGATTTATTCCTCCAGAAGATGGATCATTTACACCTTCATTCCAAGTCAACAAGCAGTGATGGAGAGCCTACTATGAAAAAGGTCAGTAAGTCCAACAGAGCCTTTCCTAGGAAAAAGTATTTTTGTTTGTTTGCTTGCTTTTTGGAGGGGGGAAGGCTGGGTAATTGGGATTAAGTGACTTGCCCAAGGTCACATGGCTAGGATGTGTCAGGTTCTCCTGACTCCAGGGCCAGTGCTCTATTCACTGCACCACCTAGCTGCCCCCCTAGGAACAAGTTTTAATTGCAGGTGAAAGGGGGGTACTGGTCAACAAGAGTTAGTGAAGGTGTGGAAGAGATATCTCCACACGGGAGAAAAATGAAAGAGGGAAGACTACTTTACACTTTTGCTTAGATCTGTACTTACCTCTGAAATTGTCCAAGTCTAAAAGTGGCAATGACCTACAGTCTCTGGTAAACCTCAACTGTCACCTTGGCCTCTCATAAATATTTGGTGTCTAAAGATACCTAAATTAAGATATTAATACATTTGATTTAGAATACAACTGCCAGAGGGGGCTAGGTGGCACAGTGAATAGAGCACTGGCCCTGGAGTCAGGAGGACCCGAATTCAAATACAGCCTCAGACACTTGACACAAAACTAGCCATGTGACCTTGAGCAAGTCACTTAACCCCAATTGCCCTACCTTCCCCCCTCCAAAAAAGCAAAAATTAAAAATAAAAATAAAAAAAGAATACAACTGCCACCACTATACTGTTGTTTATAATCAGTGTCTCTTATTTCCCTTTTCTCTTACTTCCCTTACTTAGCAGGACAAGCAAGATAAATAAACAAAAGGTAAATGTAAAAAGTTGGAGTGACAAGTAATAGTTGAAATGGGTAGCCTAAAGGGAATATCTGCAGATCATTCAAACATCACTAGTTACCACACTCCAAAGATTTCACCACTGGTAATAAATCAGAAGTGAAGATCACTTAAGCAGATCACCATCAGAATTCAGCATTATGAGAAAGTTGGATATACAAGTCTAAGTACTATTAGAATTCTCTCTGGAACAGAAAATCTACTTTTCCCCACTACTTTATGCAGCTCTTTGCTTCAGAATGTCCTATGTTAAGGGGAAAATCAATTAGTATTTAAATTGTAGGAAACTACTGACATAAATTTTTGAGTAGATCTAGTTTTGAAAAGGGAAAAATCATTTTTAACAAGGAAACATCTGTTTGGGTATGTATGATTTGCGACTCATCTATCAAACAGATATTAATCTGTTTGACAATTATGACCAGATGCAATCTGATACATGGCTATCTCCCTATAATTTGAAAGCATGTCATAATAAAGATGTTTTAATGCTTCTCACTCTGCACACAGTAGGAACTCAATCAATGCTTATTGCTGGAGCAGTTATTAAAAGTGTATCTTAAAAAATTGAAAGTGAAACTCTGATAACAATAAATAACTCCGAAACTGGATTTTTTAAAAACGACTATTAATTAAATCCTTCATCCATGATGCCAAACAAGACTTTCTTAAGTTTTTTGTCTGTTTCTTAGCAATCATGAAAGCTAAATGTTACCTGCAGAATTGGGAGCAACAAACTCACCACAATGATCCTTGAGCTCTATGAAAGCCTGTCATTCACATCCAAAGTGTCATTATCGTTATAAGAAAGGATGAATTCATAGATAATATATTATACCTTGAGAGAGGCAGCGGTGTATAATGGGCTATAAACAGTGACCTTCAAACTCCTGGACTCAGAGTTCTTATTTCTGTTCTAACTTATTAGTACTGGGTGTGTCATTTAGGGTGAGTCTATGATACTTGTAGTTTAAAAAAAAAAATCCAATTTTTTTTTATTTGTCTTAGAGAGCCACGTGGTTGATGTGGTTCTAGTGAATGAGCAGTAAGCTGACCAAAATGACTATGACAGTCAAGTTCAGTGGATGTGTAAAGATATGGCCTTATTATGTCTGTATAGCACCTGTTTATTCATCAGTTAATGTGGATAACAACAATCATCAAAACTCATGGGTTGTCCAGAGGGAATGAAATTCTTGGAAAGCATTTTTCATATAATCATAGATTCACACATTTATAACTGGAAGCAACCTGAGAGATCACCTAGCCCACTCCCACCCCCTTCATTTTGCAAATAAGGAACCTGAGGCCCAGGAAGATAAATATCTTCCTGGTCCATGTCTACATCAAATTTTTAAAAACATATATGTAAGATAAATAAAACTTAAACACTCTTAAGTCATCAAGCATTAATTGAGTACAATCAGTAAGAAGCTTTTCTAGGTGCTAGTGTTACAAAAACAAAGAATAAAATAGTTGCTGCTCTCAAGGTTCTCTGATTCTTATATTTTTCAAATATAATAATGTGTTATTAAAATAAAATATGATTATTTTCCTTCAAGAGTATCTTAAAGAGAGGAAAATCTTTTTCTTTTTTTTAAATGAACTGTGTTCATATATATTTCTTTGAATCTTTTTTTTTCACTTTAAGGGTGAAAACAATATCTAATTCTTAAAGAATGAAGTGAATTAATCATTTTAAATTCTGACGTAATGTAACTTGTTTCTGGATCTTCATTTTTCAGTAATAGTTTTGTTCCAACTTTCAAAGTCCTCTATTAAATTGTAAATAATAACATGTTATTATAAAGAATCAAAATGTGCCCTAACAAAATGTCCTTGACAGTGACAAAAAGATAAGAGACCAACACTTTGATAGATTTTAGTCACCTTTGTCTGTCTTTAATTTCTGCTATAGCCATATGACTCCTTCAGTCTCTTTCTCCTACATTTAAAATTCAACATAGCTCTCTCTCACCACAGGGCTATTGAGCAAGACCAGATTGCTCATAGGCACTTAACTCTATTTCCAGGATTTGAACCTAATACATGTGTGAAGGTAGCTAGGAGGGACCATGGATGCATGATCGCACCTGGTTGCTTTCTACATGCCATTAAATGTACTTAAAAATTTTAGGTTTCTATTCTCCAATCAACCAATGGAAACATACTGACATGGGAGCTGAAGTTTTACACTCTTGTACATATGCTCACTTACTGGTGCTATGGGAAGCAAGTAACTGACAAGTCCATGGAACAGGGCCAGGCACAGGTGGAACACCCAGTTCCATTGCATGGGCCCATCGCCAGGCTCAGAAATACAGCCACCAGCAGCCCTACTATTATATTTTTCAAGTCTGGCCCTTGATCATAATTCCAATTGTCTTAGAAGATTGTATTTGCTAAACACCTATCAAAAGACAAGGGTGATTAATTTTAGAACTGGCTAATCTGGTACCATTGGTACAAAAGGATGGAGGCAATAGTTTAATTTTAGGAAATACTTTTTAGGTAAGACAGAGAGTTCAGTAAGCTTATTAAGTTTATTTACTAGAAAACTAAAATAAAAAAGTATACATGTTGGATTTAGAATAAAAAAAATAAAACCAGAACTCTTTTTGAAACTCGAGTTTCTAGACAGTCCCAAAGAATTAAACTTAATATCATTTAGTGAATATAATCCAAATGAGTCAAATAAAATTGATTCCCTTAGCCTCTTCCTGAGTTATATACATTCACTCACTGTAAAATTTCAAACTTTGCTTTTCTTTTATAGATCAGACCATGGATAATTTCAGTTCTGATTTCCTTTTTTTATTGTCATTAACCATTAATACTGTAATTTTATACATCTGAAGAATGATACTGTTATATTGGCAAAATGCTGAAAGATTGTGGAATGATCAACATTTTCTTAAACCATTTTTGGGCATCTTCAAATTAATAATATAAGTAAGGAAAATTCTTCCCCCCATGTTCTTCTCTTAAGCTGGATGATTCCTATATTTTTCCCATGTAATAATTTGTTATTACAATAAGACACAATGTTCTGCTTTCAACAGTATCTTAAAGACAGGGAAATCTTTTTCCCTGTTTTTTTCTAAAATGAACTGTGTTCATATTTTTTAATGATTTTTTTTACATAAGTCTTAAGGGATGGATTGAATTAATTGGGTAGAGTGGCTCACAATTACCTTTCATGTGACCTTATAAGACCCCCACAACCAGCTAAAAAGCAACTGATGCGCAAATAATTTCCTCTATGGGCTAGGCCGAACTTGCCTAACATATACTAGTTCTTTTGTGGGTTGAGGGAAAAAAATGGGTTTTCTGGTAAGTTTGTCCCATCTGGCTCAAGCCCATATAGTAGTTTGAAATTCAAGTTTTATAAGCAGTTTGAAATTCGACACTATGAAAATCACCTTGGATTAGATACTCAGTTCTCAACTCACCATGAGAAATGTAAGTATATCAAAGCATAGATTCAGTAAAAGTTCTTATTTTAAAAGAAAAGGAAACAGAAAACATTAAGTGATTCTTAGCAACCATTCTCCAAATGAATACATTCAATGATGATAAAATTCAATACTGGCAGAAGTAGGATAAAACTGGTATGTAAGTAGAGTTCTGGTAGATCTGTCAATTAGTTCAATGTTTCTGTAAAGCAATACAGAACATGGTTAAATATTCCCAAAATATTCATATCCTTTCATCAAAAATTCCACCATTTATAGAATTTAATTTTTTTAAATTTTTTGGTCTTTATTAATTTATTGGTTTACTTTTAGTTTACAAGATTCAGTTCCACAATTCTTTGAGTTTCAAATTTTCTCTCCTTCCCTACCCTTTCCCTGCCTCCCCCATGGTGGCATACAATCAAGTACAGGATCTGCAAATACTTTCTCATTAGACATTAGTCAGGTTATAAAGAAGGATTGTATCAGATGGAATGAACAACAGGAAAGAGGAAACAGAACCAAACAAGAAAAAGAAAAAGAGCAAGTACTTTGCTTCAATCCGGATTCAAACAGTTCTTTATAGAATTTAATTTTAACAGTTTATGTCTTAGATCATTGACAAGGAAAAAATATCAACACAAACATATTTCTAGAAGCACTATCTAGTAGCCAAGAAATGGAAACATGGTTATCTGTTCACCTACAGTAGTAGTTTAATAAAGCACACTATTATACATGAATTGAAATTTTAGAAAGTCAGAGAAGAAAAGATTCAGTGAGCTGGAATGCATGTGAGGCCGTTATCAAAATTCACTTGGCCCTGAAAGTGAATAACTTTCTTCTCAGAATAACTTGCGTGAAGGAGAAGTGAGATGGAGAAGAAAAACCTTCCACATTCCATCCTTTCCCTACCATGTATTAAGGAATAGAATGAGAACACCATCTTGCTAAGTGGTTTTGAGTAGGGGAAAGCAAAAGCAAAGATAACAAGAGCAGACACAAGGCAATGACTAAACAAAGAGCTGGCTGGTGAGAGTTGGAGAAGGTTGAGTGTAGATAAGCCCAGAAACATAGTCAAGACTAGATATGGGAGTACCAGCAGCAGCAATTGATGAGAACAAGGGGAATCTAACTCACAGCCTCTTTCTTTCCCTGATTTTCTAGAATATAGTGTTGGGATATTCCCCAAAATATTTTCATCCCAATCCCTTTCCCTTTCCTGAGACCATCTGGAAGACAAAGTAAGAAGGAAAGGAAAACTTCAACCCAAACTGTGAAGTTACAGCATGCTACAATACTAAGTGTTGATTCTTTCTGATGATCACAATAATAATAAGGCCTAGTGTTTATATAGCATTTGCTAAGTGCCAGACACCAGACTAAGTGTTTCACAATTATTATCTCATTTGACCTTCACAATACCCCTATGAGGTAGGTTCTATTATCATCCCCATTTTATAGTTGAGGAAACTAAGGCAAAAAGAAGGTAAGTTGCCCAGGGTCACACAGTCAGTAATTATCTGAGGCCAGATTTGAACTTGGCCTTTGGACTCCTGGTCTAGTATTCTATCCACTGTCCACCTAGCTTCCCTATTTGTGTTTTATATGCTGATTGTTAATAAATTATGTGTCCATTAACAATAAACTGTCAAATCCCAAGAGTTCGTGGAGCCAAGATTGAGGGACCCAGTGGTAATTTTAAGGCCTTAAGTTAATAAGAAAGAAGGAACTCTGTAGTGGGGGAAGGAGGAGAATTTCTGAGTGTATTACAAAATATACCTGCTAGACTACCACTGAACCTGGAGAGTATGTAGAGAGACAGTATATTTTCGTCAAGTGTGCTTTTTAGCACTGAATTCAGATTAGTACACTGATAGTGACAGTCAACATCCTCTCACAAACGTATGATTGATAATGATCATAGATGACTGAAAAGAAATGACAAAGAATAAACATTTAAAGAAATATGGAATAATATATGCAGAGTGAAGAAAGCATAACACAAAGAAGAGTAATGAATTGATTATAGTAAAGACAACATTAAACAGCAACAAAATTCAAGTTAAATACATCAGACAAGTTCATTACTATCTTGTTGATGTCATTATATGACAGTTTTTTTTTCTTTTACCAATTGCTAAACAGCAGAAGTAGAAGGCCATAGTTACACTTAATTATAGCTTTTTTTGGTTATTTCTGTTTTCTGTTGTTTTTACTCTTTTGTTGTTCAATTGTTTCAGTCATATCCAAGTCATTGTGACCCCATTTGGGGTTTTCTTGGCAAAGATATCAGAGTGGTTTGTCATTTCCCTCTCCAGCTTATTTTACAGATGAAGAAACTGAGGAAAAAAGGTTAAATGACATTTAATGTCATTTAAAAAAAAGTCAACCAGCTAGTGTCTGAGGCCAGATTTAAAATCAAGAATATTTATTTTTATCCTACAAATTAGTCAAGATATCTCCTGAAGGCAATTTGTGATTGTAGAGCATTACATTATATAATATAAGCTACTATCATGACACATTTGAACTTACAGTCTTTTAAAAATGAAAAATTGACATTTATATTGGATGTTTTCAAAGAGAAAATGATACTTTATATATTTCATAGTATCTCTAGGCCAACTGTGAATTTAAACAATAATACAGTTAACTATTGGTCAGGGTAAGAATTATGGTTATAGGTATAGTTCTGAACATGCAAACTGATCTCTCAAATTTCTCTTGTGAACATTCTTTTTAAATCAAGAAAGGCATTGACTTTTGATTTTTTTAACAATGTAGTTTATTGCACTGACTTTTTTTATTTGTTTATTTTTAATTTACAAGATCCAATTCCATAGTTCCTTGAGTTTCAAATTTCCCTTCCCTCCTTCCCCCCAGCCCCCACGACGGCATATAGACCAGTATAGGATCTGCAAATACTTTCACATTAGACATTAGTCAAGTTACAAAGGCGAATTGTACTAGATGGGATGAAAAATGGTAAAGAACAAATAAAACCAAACAATGAAAAGAAAAAGACCGATTAGTTTGCTTCCATCAGGATTCAAGCTCAGTTCTTTCTAGTTATTTCTCTGGATGTAGATATCTCTCTCCTTCATGAGTCTTTCAGGATTGACTTATATCATGGCATTGCTGAGAAGAGTCCAATCTGTCATAGTTGGTCATCACACATTTGTTGTGTCTGTGATTGTATACAGATTTCTCCTGGTTCTACTCTTCTCACTCAGCATCAGTTTATATAAGCCTCTCCAGGGAAATATGAAAACCGTCTCCTCCTCGTTTCTTATAGCACAATAGTATTCCATTACATGCATATACCACAACTTGTTTAGCCATTCCCCAACTGATGGGCACCCCTTTAATTTCCAATTCTTTGAACCACAAAAAGAGCTGCTATAAATATTTTTGTACATATGGGTCTTCCTCCCACTTCTATGATCTCTTTGGTAGAAGTGGTATTGCTGGGTCAAAGGGTATGAAATTATTTATAGCCCTTTGGGCATAATTCCAGATTGCTCTCCAGAATGGTTGGATAAATTCACAACTCCACCAGCAATTATTGCATTGACTTTTGATAAGATATTTACATATGGTTATAGGTTATAAGAAATATAATAGATTCAGATAATGAAATGAACAAGATGTCATTTTAATATTTTTGTAATAAAAAGGATATCATGCTCATATCAGTCAATAGTTATCCATTTATATGGTTCCATTTACATTTTGAGCAAAATGTATTTTTCATCATTGAATCAAAATTCACATCTAGGATTTTATGACAAAAGTTTTCGAAGTTCAAAAGAAACTTCTGCCTTCTCTTAAAAGAAGTGTAGCAAGAGTTCTTTATATGTGCCTAAATGTGTCCATTGTTCATACTAATTGAGTATTTGTAGGACAGTGTGCCTGATGGGCCAGGCAAGCTCACTCTCCTGTTTTAATGAAAGACCTAGAAATGTCTCTCACCCAGACCAGACTAAAAGCAGTGGGGGCAAGGCACTCCCTTTGATAATTCTGGTAACATCAAAAATTGAAGGGGGTTAGGAAGAGGACATTGTCAGTATTGAGCACAAGGCTGAGTCATTGAAAGAAAAGATTCTTCATCTTGCAAGCTCCAAAAAGAAGGCTCAGGAAGACTAGACTCTCAAATATTAAATGGCCATGGCAAAATGAATGGACAGAGAACTGGATTTCATTTTTCAGCAACTTGCAGAAGTAGTTGGTGAAGAAATAGAGAAAGAAAATTGAGTGGGAAAGAGACCCAAGCTGAGAAGGAACAGTGGTCAAAAGAATCTGAGTATAAACAACCTAGACTTTGACTCAGAGGCAGCTGGGGGCACAGTGATAGAGTCCTAGACCTGGAATCAGGTTCAAATCCAGTCTTAGGTACTTACTAGCTATGTGAACCTGGGCAAGTCACAAACAACAACTAAAACACCTCTGTTTGCCTCAGTTTCTTTATCTGTAAAATGGGGGCACCTACCACTCAGGCTTGTTGCAAGGATCAAATGAGATGATAATTGTAAAGTGCTTGGCACAGTGCCTAGCACATAGTATGTGTTACACAAGTGTTGCTGCTGTTATCATCATCATCATCGTTGTCATCATCATTACTATGAAAAGGATTGGGTGTAGGTGGTGGGAAACAGGAAAGCAGCAGTGACTGGTTAAATAGCAGTAGCACATACCAAAAAGAAACAGCAATCAAACTGAGGCTTACAGAGAAATGGAAGATCTGCAGCTATCATTCAATAATTTCAGTTGTGCCCAACTCCTCATGACCCCACTTTGGGGTTTACTTGGCAAAGATGCCAGAGTGGTTTACCAATTCCTTCATCAGTTTTTTTTATACAAAGGAGGAAATTAAGCTAGAAAGAGTTAAACGGCTTGCCCAGGGTCACATAGCTAGGAGGTGTCTGAGGCCAGATCTGAACTTGGGAAGATGAGTCTTCCTGACTCCTGGCCCAACACTCTATCTACTGAACTACTTAGCTGATACAGCAGTATTTTAACTGAGAAAAGGAGAGTCACCCTACAAAGTACAGAATGATAGAAAATTCATCCAGACTGAGAACTTATTTTAACATCTTAGAGTATTCTCTTGATATGTAGACGGTGATTCTTTCACATTGGGAAAAGAAATTCTGAACTCTGATTCTCAGGGGGAAACTGGGACAAGGAGAGAAGAGTAATACTGTCTCTTTCGAGATATGAGAGGAAAGGCAAACAACTGTTTGAGGAAGATGAAGGAAGATTTGTGAAATACCCCACAACCTTTCATTACCTCCTAATGAAGATATTTTCCTGATACTTGTAATTGGTAGAGTGTGATAGGAAGCTGACTCCTGAGTATTTGATAGAATGTGTTGAGGGTATGGATCAAAAGTGCAGAGAACAGAGAGGAATTAGTGTTACTGTCTGAGTTACTGACTTCTACTGAGTAATTAGTAGTATAAACTAGAAGAGGAGACTAGCTTAACTATGTGTAAGCTAAGAGAATATGAGCGAATAGATTTGAATTGAAGTGTGTTCAGGTACAGATCTCCAGGTCATTTGAGGGGGTATTTCAGGCCTTCAGGTGTAGATCCCTGAGGATATAGATTGGATTCACAAGTAAAGTTTCATTTAAGAACCACAGGAAAAAGGAAAATTAAGGCAGCATGTTATAGTAGGCCCCCACCACCTATAGCAAGTCAGCAAGATTGAGTGTGCACTGAGTTCTGTTGCTGATTTCCTTGAATCATCTAGTATGGGAGTGTGGCAATGAGAAAGAACTGACAGAAACAACCTAATAGGCAGAAGTCTGAGAATCAAGTAGACTTCGAGGGGAATGGGGGAGAAAAGAGGGACGATAATGGCAATGTCAAAGTATATATGAGTTGGTTCATGTCGGCAGAGATTTTATCTGTATGTGTTTGGTCAGGTCAAGCTACCTTTTTTGACTTCGTCTTAAAATGCTATTGCTACTTCCTCAGATAGTAAATTAGGTGGTAAAGTCCAAATGTATTGCTGACAAAAATAGGTGACAAAAAATTTTATGACATTGTAGCCATGGGGTCAAAACACATTTTCTTTGCTAGTAGAGACTTATTTTTTGCTTTGGGGTCAAAACACATATTCTTTGCTAGTAGAGACTTATCACTCAATACTCCTCTCCTAAGGTGAGGCAGTGTTGGCAAGAGTTGGATAGAGGAGAGATCCTGGCCTTCTGACTTCCATCTTCAAGAGAGAAGACACAAAATTCCAGATCCTCTTCAGGGAGAGGTCTTTGAAGGGAGAGAAAAACTCTTGAAAGAAGCTAGCATGTAGAGGAGCCTGCAACTTGAATATGTCCCTATTCCCATATACTACAGACTTTGAAGAATCTCCCCTTGGGTGAGATCTGGAAGTCTCTTGGTTAAGGTGTTCTATGTATTGCCTGGCATATTCTCATCCATACACTTTCTCTGATGTCTATTTGCTAACAGCTGTAAAAATGAGTTCATTTGCTATTCACTAAGTGTGGTTTTTATATGGCTGGCAATTGGCAGGAAGGGTATCAAACCTTAGATATGTAGCTATATGTACCTTCCTCATTAAGGGATAGCAATCAGGAACACAGCTTAAACCTAAAAAAAGGATTTCCCCTATACTAACAATATTTAGGGAGGCAGATAAATTTAATTCTAGCCCTGTACTCTTTCTCTGAGGAAGGTACGGTGGCTAGGCCCTGGCACCAATTTCCTCCTTTCCTTCTTGGAAGGAATTAAAGTCTCTCTTAGAGAAGGCTAGGTGGAGGGGGCTCTATAGGGATCATGCCTCCCTGTGAACATTTAAACATTTATGTATATGTGGATATACATAATTTACATGGAACACACATACTCTCACAGGCGCACACACACATACACGTGCACACACATCACACACCCTATACTATCTTTCCTTCTATTTATTTTCTACCTTCATCAGCTAATCCTCTCAAGATAATCTGGTTTAGTTGAAAGCTGATTTACTGAAGGTCTTTTCTCCTTAATGTTTTTTGATGTTGTTATTTTATGAAATAACTGCCCACACTTTTCTCTCATTTCCCTTCATAATGATATATAAATAAGCTCATTCTCTAAACCAGTGTTGACCATGCCATACATTTCTTTTGACCAGGCATGGAAATTGAGTTTTTGATGAAGGAGGTGATTTCTGGCCTTTTTACTGTAGTAACTACTATGTATTGTTTAAACCTTTCTTAAAAAATGGTTATAAAGACAATTTATTTGAAAGAATTAGAGACTGTGATTGCTTAGACAAAGCTAGTGAGAGGCTTTTAAAAAATAATGAGAAATGGCAAAGATAATGCAGCACAGAAAAAAATAAATGACATCCCAATTTTTTTAAGGGGAAAGAACGGAATCTGCAAATGAAAGATTTATGAATTTAATTTTGATTCCTGGCAAAATGCTAAAATGTATATTATTAAAGGGATAGTTAATTAGTTAATTTTATTCACAAATAACCAACATGGCTTCATCAAAAACAAGTCACTCTAGATTAACCTTCTTTCTTTTTTTTTTTTAATAGAGTTACTAGCCTAATAGATCTGGGTAATAATGTAGATAAAATGTGCTTGGATTTAACAAAATGTACAAAGATTTAACCATTAAACAAAGTCCACCATGATATTCTTGTGGATAAAATGGAGAGAAGTGGGTTAGATAATAGTATAGTTACGTAGTAGAGGGGGGGAGGGATTTATTTCTTTTCTCCTTCTAGTCCTTCAATTGATATAATCACAGAAAGTAATGGCCAGATAATAGGGGCAACTGGGTATTAATTGGCTAATAAAATAAAAAAGACCCACCTAAAACTTTGCTATCCTTTTATTAAATGTGAAAGAGTTCTCTGATTACATTGGAAAAACAGCTGACCAATGGCTGGGGCATGCACCTTTAAAAACTGACCTTTAAAAATTGAAGCCTGGTACAACTGTGGAGAGAGACCAAGAGTTCTAGGGTTTGAGGCATTTGAGGCAGGAAAAAATTTTTTATGAAGTGTGAACCCTGTGAAGGTTGAAGGGGAGGATGAAGAAAGAGATTTTCATTTTTTTTTTTTGCTTTTTTGGAGGGCAGTTGGGGTTAAGTAACTTGCCCAAGGTCACACGGCTAGGTTTTTGTTTGTATGTGCGATAAGTGTCTGAGGCCAGATCCGAACTCAGGTCCTTCTGACTCCAGGGCCGACGCTCTACTCACTGCGCCACCTAGCCACCCCCAGAAAGGGATTTTCTTTACTCTTCATTTTGGCCAGGGCATATAGCAGTGGAGTCACCAACAGAAAAGAATGCATGCTACAGAGAGTAATTAATCAGAAGATTAAGCAGTTTAAGGCATATAGCAGAGACAAAAACTAAAGACAGACACAGATGATGAGAAGTAAGCATTCAGAACAGGAAGCAGCTTCAAGGACCGAGAGCTTTCGCATCCAGAAAGAGATCCAATCTTGGATTCAAGGGAGAATTAACTGCAGCAATTAAATGCTGAGTTGTTTGAGTAGCAACTTTTCCAGTAGAGATGTGGCTGCATCTGGGGGGAAGAGAGAGTGAGGAAGAGCAATGAGAAGAGTCCACAAGAAAAAAAAAAACACACAGTGGGGTCCTGCAGTACTAGAAGCATAAGTTGCCTCATCTACAGAAGTTTCCTGCATATGAGCATCACTACTAATGTAATCTAAGTTTACCACCCTCTTTCTATGGATGCTATGTATATTTGTGGGAGAGTGTTCCCCAAATTTATAAAGAGATGTGTTTTTTATCAACATTTCTTATCATGGTATTTAAGTAAATGCCTTTGCTCAGAGCTAATTATGTCTACTACTTAACTATTAAATGGAAGTCTACTGATGGGGAACTGTGCACTATAGTTTTTAGGATGTCTGTTCTCACAGAGCACCTTTTTGAACTTGAGGGTAGCCACCCTACTGGGGGACTCAACCTTGGAGTGTCAAGTAACATTATATCTAGATGGATTCAGAACCTATTGAATGACTAAACCCAAAAAATAGTGATCAAAAGTTCAATGAGGGATCTAGAGGGGGCGGAGCCAAGATGGCGGAGTAGAAACAGCTCGTCCAAGCCTCTCTGCCCCCAGATTCTCCACAAACTATGTAAAAAAGGACTCTGAACAACTTCTGGAGCCTCAGCACCCACAGAACGACACAGAGAAGCTAACCTCCCGCTGAGGACAGCCCAGCAGCCCTGCAGGAAGGACCAGCGCAGCGGTCTGGGAGCCGGCAACGCGCAGAGCGCAGAGTGCAGGAGCCCAGCCGAGCCGAGCCCAGCCGAGCCAAGCCCAGGTCCGCTTGAGCCGAGGTTTTAGCCCCAGGGCGGCAGGGCCAGCAGCCAGCTGGAGGAACACCAGAACACCAGGAGCTGTGGCAACTCCAGAATTATCAACATAGACATGCCTAGGACAAAGTAAGAGGTTAGTGTCCTATGGACTTTGGGACCTGTATTTGGGGAATGCGTCAGCTCCCTCCCCTGGGAGCTAGAAACCGCTGAGGAGACACGCCATTTTGTAGTTTTCAGAGGCATTTCCGGCTCCCAGCCTACAAATCGTGGGGAGATTCAGCGATCAGTCTTGGGGGGTAATCGCTCTTGCTTTAACCTCCCTGGATCTGGATTATGATCTAGGGTGGAAGTTGTGGGTGGGTTTACAGCTTGCCAGAAACGGAAGTTGCCCCCCACACGTTCGGGACGAAAATTCCTCTAGCTGGCCTTAAAGCCATGGTGTGGCAACAAGCCCAAAAGTCAAGTAATTAAGTGGCAACATGCCAAGGCAAAGGAAACAGAAAAATGCAACCCTAGACTCCTATTTTGGGGGCCTAGAGCGGGAAAAAGACTGTGAGGTCAGAAGTCCTGCTCCAAAAGCCCCAGGGGAAAACATGAGTGGGTTGCAGGCCATAGAGGACCTTAAGAAGGACTTTAAAAATCAAATAAGAGAAGTGGAGGAAAAATTGGAAAGAGAAATGAGAAGGATGCAGGAAAAGTATGAAATGAGGTCAACAGCCTGACTGAGGAAAACAACACCTTAAAAAATAGACTAACTCAAATGGCAAAGGAGGCCCAAAAGGGTAATGAGGAGAAGAATGCCTTAAAAAGCCAAATTTGCCAGATGGAAAAAGAATCTCAAAAATTCACTGAGGAGATTCATTCCTTCAGAGTTAGACTGGAGCAAATGGAAACTAGTGACTTTATGAGAAATCAAGATGCTGTTAAGCAGATCCAAACAAACAAAAGATTAGAAGGCAATGTGAAATATCTCATGGGAAAAACCATTGACCTGGAGAATAGATCCAGGAGAGACAATTTAAAAATTATTGGACTACCTGAAAGCCATGATCAAGGAAAGAACCTAGAAATCACCCTTCAAGAAATTCTCAAGGAAAACTGCCTGATGTTTTAGATCCAGAGGGCAAAATAGAGGTTGAAAGAATCCACCGATCACCTCCTGAAAAAAGATCCCAAAAAGAAAACTCCCAGGAATATTATAGCCAGGTTCCAGAATCCCCAGATCAAGGAGAAAATACTCCAAGCAGCCAGGAAGAAACAATTTCAATATTGTGGAAACACAATCAGAATAGCCCAGGACCTGGCAGCTTCTACACTGAGGGATCAAGGGCATGGAATATGATATTCCAGAGGGCAAAAGAACTGGGAATGAACCCAAGGGTCACCTACCCAGAAAAACTGAGTATTTTGTTTCAGGGGAAAATATGGTCATTCAGTGGAATAGAGGACTTTCAAACATTCTTGAGGAAAAAACCAGAGTTGAATAGAAAATTTGACATCCAGACGCAAGAAGTAAGAGATGCCTGAGAAGGTAATCAGGGAAAAGAAATCAAAAGGAACTTCAAAGTTGAACTATTTACATTCCTATATGGAAAAGCAATATCTGTGACTGATGATATCTTTCTCACTATGAAAATAATGGAAGAAGGGGGTGTGGACATATGAATACATATGTGAATGTGTGTGTATATGGTTACAGTTATATACGGATAGAGGGCATAGGTTGAATTTGTTGGGAAGGGAGAATACTCAAGGGATGAAATTATGAGGTGAGAGAGGAAAGTGGCAAGAGGAGATGGGGAGAGACATGGTAGGGTAAACTATCTCATGTAGGAGAAGTGGTTGCAAAGGAGAGGGAGAATAAGGAAGGCTAAAAAGGCAAAACCACATTCACATTGAATTTGGTTCAGGGAGAAAATGACATACATACTAAATGGGATATCTCAACCTGCAGCAGGATAGGGAGAAGGGGGATGAGAGGAGGGATGATGGAAGGGAGGGCATCCTTGGGGGGAGGGGAGGTTGGAAGTACCCACTATAGAAGAGGGACAGGATCATGTAGGGAATAGACCAGGTGGGGGGTGGGATGAGTGGGAGGGAATTATAAGCAGCCTTGTACAATATATCTACTATGATAATGTTTTGCATAGCTAGACATGTACAACAAATACTGAATTACTTATATCCCAAGAAGGAATGGGTGACAAGGGAGGAAGGAAATGGATCTAAAATTCAGTCGTAACATTAATTGTTTCAAATATATATATAAATACTATTATTAATACTCTTTTGCCTATAATTGGGAGATAAGATGTGCAGGCATTGGGACACAAAGATTCACCTTCCTCTAATGGAAAAGTCGATGGGGGGTATGGGAGAAGGTATGGGAGAGAGCAGATTGGAGGAAGCGATATCTTGTGGGACTGCTATTCAGGGAGGTTGGTTAGGGGAATAATGGGGGGAAAATGATTGTAACTCAAAATCTGGCGGAAATGAATGATGTAAAACAGAAGTTAATAAAGCATTTGTTTAAAAAAAAAAAGTTCAATGAGGGATGACTAGGTGTCACAGTGAATAGAGCACAGGCCCTGGCATCAGGAAGACCTGAGTTCAAATCTGGCCTCAGACACGTAACACTTAACTAGCTGTGTGACTGTGGGCAAGTCACTTAATCCCAACTGCCCTGTCTTCCCCTCTCCAAAAAAAAGCAAAAAAAAAAAAAAAGTTCAATGAAAATGTGAAAAGAGGTCTCTGATATCATGGGGATTAATCCTTGACCCTGAGTCATTCCTATTTATATCAATGACTTGAATAAAGGCATAGTAAGATTATGGGTCCTATTAAGAGCAGTACAATCTTGTTACACTCTTTAGGCCACACCTGGAATATTATGTTTAGTTATGGTTATCATATTTCAGTAAGGATACTGATAAGCTTGAGAGAAAACAGAGAGGACAACCAATATTATAAAGAGCTTTAGGATCACAACATATTAAAATTTAGTTAAGGAGACTAGTGGTTTTTAGCCCATCAAAGAGAAGTCTTAAGACAGGGAGGGAGAATGAGATAGCTTCATTTGTATATTCGAAGGCTGTCAGATGGAAGAGTGATTGGATTTGTTTCAAACTAACCTAAGAGGGCAAAATTAGGAGCAATAGATGGAAGTTATAGATGTAGGTTGGATGTAAAAACAAACAAAAACCTTCCTAATTCAATTATTTACTAAGTATTTATTAAGGACCCACTGTGTTATACGTGCTAGGGATACAAAGAAAAAAATTAAAGAAGTCCCTCCTCTTAAAAAGTTTTCATTCTACTGGAGGGAAACAATGTATACACAGATAAGAAAATATAAAATACATTCAAAGTAAATACAGAGTAAAAATTGGGATATTAAGGGAAAGCATAAAACTCAGTACCACTCTTTGGTTTGGATTCTCCTCAAAAAGGAAATACGTGCAGGATTCCTAGGCAGATAATTCTCTTCTCACTGGATTGATTTGGAATAGATAACTCACTCTAATAGTGAAGTGAAAAATCCAGGTCATTATTTTTGCACCTTGTTCCACTCAGCACCTTGTCTATCCTTTTCTATCTCCAAGGAAGAAAGTTGTTCAATAAATTACCCTTCTCTCTCCCCAGAAAATGCCTCTTGCCTTTTAACCAGAGAAAGGGAGGGGTTTCTGGACAGCATCGCAGCCTTAGGGATTATCTCATGAGTAATCCCAAACTCCTATATTTAAGCATAATATATACTTAGAATTACTCATGAGATAAGGCTGTAATGCTGTCCATAATGCCCTCCCCTTCTCTGGTGAAAAGGGAAGATTTTTAGGATCATGCTGTCAGGAAATTATTCTAATTACTAAGCTAAAGTTCAATTCCAACCTATTAGAGCTATCCAAAAGTGGAATAGGCTGCTTCAGGATATAATGAGTTCCCCTTCACTAAAAGTATACCCCAAAAGGCTGGATATCTACATGATCACGAGGTGATTCTTGTTCAGGTAGTTAATACTAGATGGCCTCTGAGGTCACTCTTACTTGAACCTGCTCAGATCTGGATTGTTGTCTAGGGTGGAGGTCCTGGGGTGTGTAATGAGGTGCCAGAGCCAGTGGAGGCTTCACAGAGAGAACCCAACTAATAGCTCCAGCAGGAGAGAAAAGCCCAGCAACTTGGGACAAAGCTCTCCTCTCTGGAAGCAGAGTACTACTGTGGCAAAAAGCTCAAAAGTCAAGTAATTGAGTGGCAACATGAGCAAGCAAAGGAAGCAAAGCAAGCACAGCAAGCCAACTTTGGATTCCTTTTGGGGGGACAAAAAGGATCAAAGCATGGAACAGGAGGAAGACAGTGAAGTCAGAACTCCTGCACCAAAATCTTCCAAGAAAAATATGAACTGGTTACAGGCCACAGAGGAGCTTAAGAAGGATTTTTGAAAACCAAATAAGAGAAATAGAGGAAAAAATGGGAAGAGAAATAACAATGATACAAGAAAATCATGAAAAGAGAGTCAACAACCTAACTGAAGAAAATAACACCTTAAAAATAGACTAACTCAAATGGCAAAAGAGGCTCAAAAAGCCAAATAGGAGAAGAATGCCTTAAGAAGCCGAATTTGCCAGATGGAAAAAGAATCTCAAAAGTTCACTGAAGAGAATCATTCCTTCAGAATTAGATTGGAAGCTAGTGACTTTATAAGAAATCAAGATACTATTAAACAGATCCAAACAAATGAAAAAATAGAAGGCACTGTGAAATATCTCACTGGAAAAACCACTGACGTGGAAAATAGATCCAGGAGAGATAATTTTAAAATTATTGGACTACCTGAAAGCCATGATCAAAAAAAGAATCTAGAAATCATCCTTCAAGAAATTCTCAAGGAAACTGCCCTGATGTTTTAGAACCAGAGGGCAAAATAGAGGTTGAAAGAATCCACCAATCACCTCTTCAAAAAGATCCCAAAAAGAAAACTCCTAAGAATATTGTAGCCAGGTTCTGGAATTCCCAGATCAAGGAGAAAATATTACAAGCAGCCAAGAAGAAACAATTTGAATATTGTGGAAACACAATCAGGATAACACAGGACCTGGCAGTTTCTACATTGAGGGATCAAAGGTCTTGGAATATGATATTCCAGAGGTCAAAGGAGCTGGGATTAAAACCAAGAATCACCTACCCATCAAAACTGAGTATCATGTTTCAGGGGAAAATATGGTCATTCAATAAAATAGAGGACTTTCAAGCATTCTTGATGAAAAAAACAGAGTTGAATAGAAAATTTGGCATTCAGACACAAGAAGCAAGAGAAGCATGAGAAGGTAAACAGGGAAAAGAAATCATAAGGAAATTATCAAAGTTGAACTATTTACATTCCTACATGGAAAAATGATCATTGTAACTTATGAAACTTTTCTCAGTATGAGAATAGTTGAAGGGAATAGAAATGTGTATGTATGTATGTATGTGTGTGTGTGTATATATATACACACACACTATATATGTATTCATGTTTGTATGCATATGTATATATGTTTGTATGCATATGTATATATGTATGTATGCATGCATATATATGTCTATATAGGAGGGTATAAGGGCATATGAATACATAGGTGAGTGTGTGTGTATATATGTGTACAGGTATACATAGACAGAGGGCACAGGACCAATTGAATAGGAAGGGATGATGCTTAAAAGATGAAATTGAGAGGTGAGAGAGGAATATAATGAGGGGAGATGGGGAGAGAAAGAATGGGGTAAATTATCTCATATAGAAGGGGCAAGGGAAAACTGTTAACAACGGAGGGGAAGAACAGGAAGGCAAAAGGGAATGGGTCAACCTTACTCTCATTGAATTTGGCTTACAGAGGGAATGACATAAAAACTAAATTGGGTATCTTGCCCTATGGGAGAGTAGGGGGGAAAGGGATGAGAGGGGGGGATGATGGAGGGGAGGGAAGTTAGAAGCACATACTTTTGAAAAGGGACAGGGTCCAAGTAGAGAATAGAACAAGGGGGGTGGGATAGGATGGAGGGAAATAAAGTCAGATTTTCATAATATATCCACTGTGGAAATGTTTTGTATAGTTAAACATATACAACCTATATTGAATTGCCTATCTTGCCAGTAAGGATGGTTGATGAGGGAAGAAGGGAAAGAATCTGGAATTCAAAAATTTAAATCAAATGTTTAAAATACTTATGTGTGTATACATATATATATATATATATATATATATATATATACATACATACATATATATATATATATATATATATAATTTTTTTTCACATGCAACTGGGAAATACAATATATAGGCACAGGGGTATAGAAATCCATCTTGCCCTACTGGAAAGTCAGAGGATGGATGGGGTGGATATAGGAGAGAGCAGATTGGGGCAGGGGGTATACAGTGGGATCACTGTTTTGGGGTGGTGGGTAGGGGAAAGACAGGGAGAAAATCTATAACTCAAAATCTTGTGTAAATGAAAGATGTAAACTAAGAAAAATTAGTTATATGGGATAAATCTCTGAAAGGAGAAAAGAAAAGAATACTGGGAATATTGTAGTGATATAAAAAAGATATCAATAAAAACTTATTCTGAAAAAAAGAAACCAGATGATAATTATATGCAATATATTCTTTTTTATTTTTTTCTTTTAATGTGTTTTTTACTTTTACCTTTTTTCCCTAAACAGTCAATACACTGACCATATGCAAACAGTAGAAGCGAAAATGGTTACTCATTATATAATCAGTTATCTCCCATATGTTAAGATATAGTTAATTTCATTGTTGCATAATGTTGTTCAGTCATGGCTATCTCCAGCACCTTCTAATTCTCTTCTAGAAGTAATATGAGCCTTCCACATAGGCTACAGCCTTTGGTAACTTTCATTTCTTGATCCAAACTGTATTTTCCAAAATAATTACTGCTGTTTCCCCCCATGTCTGCTATCACGTTGCATTCAATAAGCATAAAAGTTTATGTCCACTTAGTTTGGAGCATTTTTTCCAAGTTCTTTGAAGAATTTCTTCAACTCTTCACCATACAATGGTTGTTAGAGCAAAAGCTGTGGCTGTCTTCAAGATGCTACTTTTACTTGTGCTCATGGTGAGTAGCATAAGGCAATGTAACCAAATTTCCCATGAAGTTAGCTCCTTTATTTGCCTTTGAGCACATGATAAAATCATCCTCTCTAAGGAGAAGCTTTAAGTCAGAATTCCAACTAGATGCAACGTCTTTATGGCTTTGGTGTTCATTTATAGCAAAAATGTCAACGTGGGTGTTACTTAGTTCCTCTAGGCCAGAAATTCTTGACCTTATTTTGTGTTATGAATCTCTTTGAGACTCCCTTCTCAGAATAATGGGGTTTTTTAAATTCACATTTGAAGGAAATGTTACATTTCAATTAGTGGTTAGTGAAAATAACGATTTGTTTCTTTCCTATCCGAGTTAAAAGACCCCCTGAATTCTATAATTGCTACTCTAAAAGTAAGTTGATTCCTTCATTGTTGGGACAATGATTATATGTTGAGTATAGCTGACTAACATGATCTTTGTATGTGGTCCAAGGACTATGCAATTCTTGTACCTTTTCTACCTTTCTTCTATGAAGCCACTATGAAAGCTGAGGGGACACAGGACTAAGGGCCATTTTGTATTTTCATCCATTTCATGAGTTACTATCGCTCAAAAGATTCACTGCCTAGTGCCTAACCTATTGATAGTAGAAATAATACTCTCTGGGGTGGCTAGGTGGTGCAATGAATAGAGCACCAACCCTGGAGTCAGGAGGACCTGAATTCAAATCCAGCCTCAGTCACTTAATATTTACTAGCCATGTGACCTTGGGCAAGTCACTTAACCCCAATTGCCCTGCCTTCCCCTCTCCAAAGACCAAAATAATAATAATAATAATAATATTCTCTGCATGTTATTATGTTTGAAAATTTTCAAATAGAAAATAAAATGTGAAGAGGTTATGACTGTGATCATTCATATTTTACCTTATTTCTAAATATTAAGAATAGTAACAGTTAAATACATTTTAGTAATTAAAAAAGAAGGCTTTGTTTTATTTATTTGAAAATCTTAGGTACAGTATCTGAGGGAGAAGTTTTCCATTCCTCAGTAATAAAGTTGTACCTTCTTACTACTGAATCATAAAATGTAACCTTAGAATCTATTTTTCTCTTTCCCATTTCATTAAAAATCAAGGTAGTTCACATGGTGCAGTGTAAAGCACAATGAAGAGGGAACAGAAGATTTATATTCTAGTTTTAGTTCTGCTATGGACCAGCTGAGTGACCTTGGTCAAATTACAGTTACCAAAGTACACACATCAAACATTTTATGCTCCTCAGAGTGGATACACATAACAAAACATGGGACGAGTAAACATAAATTACTTTGTGTCATGTAAGAGGACAGTGCAAACAAGTGTGTTGTGGCAGCTGTATTCAATCACACTAAGGCTATGGGATCCTTAATGTTTTTCCTGCTCTAGCTCTACAAGGTTTGGTATGGTACTGAAGCAGGGTTCAAACATGAGAAAACAGAAACAAACAAAATTTCTCAGCCATGACCACACTTCCCTTCCTACAGCCCCTGGGGCTTTGTGGAAGACAGCAAACCATTGCCTCTGAGAATTCTTTTTAGTTAAAAAAAATGTATTAAATGTAAAAATGAGAGATGAGTAGATTTAAAGAGAACCTGAGAACTCTCAAACAAGTTATGAGTTTAGAAACCAACTGTTAATTTTCAGTTTTACTTACTAACAGTTTTTTCTCTGGTCAAAACATGAAATGTCGATGAATTGGTAATACAGTACTACTCTGACAAATTCTTAGACTGGGTTTGAAAGACCCAGTGTCTTATGTCTCTGAGAATTTTCTCTCAATGCTAAAATTCCCTTCCTCGGATTCCCTCACTTTCACATATAATCAATAGCCTCTGTCACACCCTGATCCATGGCAGTGGAGCAGAGTAAGTTCTTTGAAGTCCTTTCTTTTTCACATTTTCATTTTTAAATTCAGGTGGATTCTTCCTTAATTTGAAGATTTTTCTTTACCATGCAATTCATATTGTTATCTTAAAAGGAAAAGATTTCTTTGCTACATATTCATAGGATCATAAAACATAGAAATAAAGGACACGGGGGCGGAGCCAAGATGGCAGAGTAGAAACAGCATTTCCAAGGTGCTCTACCCCATACAACTTCCAAATAATGTAAAAGGGGACTCTGAACAACTTCTAGAGCCCCAGAACTCACAGAACGACACAGAGAAGCTAACCTCCTGCTGAGGACAGCCCAGCAGCCCTGCAGGGAGCGGCCAGCGCATCGATTTGAGAGCAGGCAGCACAGTGCACTGGGAACCGAGAGAACAGCTCTCTGGGAGCTGAGCCCAGGCCCACATGAGCCGGGGTTTTAGCCCCAGGGAGGCTAGGCCAGCAGCTGGATGGAGGGACCCCAGAACACCAGCAGCTGTGATGATTCCAGAATTATCAGCACAGATATGCCTAGGACAAAGTGAGAGGTTAGTGCCCTATGGACTTTGGGACCAGTATTTGGGGAACGTGTCAGCTTCCTCCCCTGGGGGCGAAAAGCCGCTGAAAAAATGCGGCACAGAAGCCATTTTGCATCGTCAGTGGCGGCTCTAGCTCCTGGTCTGCAGGAATACTACAAGCAGCTAGGAAGAAACAATTTCAATGTTGTGGAAACACAATCAGAATAGCACAGGACCTGGCAGCTTCTACACTGAGGGATGGAAGGGCATGGAATATGATATTCCAGAGGGCAAAACAGCTGGGATTGAAGCCAAGGGTCACCTACCCTGCAAAACTGAGTATCTTGTTTCAGGGGAAAATATGGTCATTCAGTGGAATAGAGGACTTTCAAGCACTCTTGAGGAAAAACCAGAGTTGAATAGAAAATTTGACATCCAGACACATGAAGCAAGAAATGCCTGAGAAGGTAATCAAGGAAATCAAAAGGAACTTATCAAAGTTGAACTATTTACATTCCTACATGGAAAAACAATAACTGTGTCTGATGAAACCTTTCTCATTATGAAAATAATTGAGGAAGGGTACATGGCATATGTTCACAGGTATACATGGATAGAGGGCACAGGTTGGATTTGATGGGAAGGGATGATTCTTAAGGGGTGAAGTCAAGAGGTGAGAGAGGAAAGTGGCAAGAGGAGATGGGGAGAAACAGGTCAGGGTAAACTATCTCATGTAGAAGAGGCAAGGGGAAGTAGTTGTAGGGGAGGGGAAGAACAGGAAGGCAAAAAGGCAAAACCATATTCTCATTGAAGTTGGCTCAAGGAGAGAATCACATACATACTAAATGGAATATCTCACCCTGCAGGAGAGTAGGGGAAAGGGGGATGAGAGGAGGGATGATGGATGGGAGGGCATTCTGGGGGGAGGGGAGGTTGGAAGTACCCACTATCAAAGAGGGACAGGATCAAAGTAGGGAATGGACCAGGTGGGAGGTGAGATGGGTGGGAGGGAAATATAAGCAGTCTTATACAATATATCTACTATGGTAATGTTTTGCATAGCTATACATGTACAACACATACTTAATTGCTTATATTCTCAGAGGGAGTGGGTGACAAGGGAGGAAGGGAATGGATCTGAAAATCAAAGTTTTAAAATTAAATGTTTCATAAGATGTCCAGGCATTGGGGCTCAGAGATTCACCTTGCTCTAATGGCAAAGTCGAAGGGGGCATGGGAGAAGATATGGGAGAGAACAGATTGGATGAGGGAATATCTAGTGGGACTGATAATCTGGGGTGGTGGGTAGGGAAAAAATGGGGAAAAAATTGTAACTCAAAATCTGGTGGAAATGAATGATGTAAACCAGAAGTTAATAAAGCATTTGTTTAAAAAAGAAAGAAAAAAGAAATAAAGGACACTTTTGGGAACATCTAATCCAGCCTTTACATGAAAGGAGGGAGAAAAACAAAAATTACTTTTCAAATGGTGAAGTACAGGGGAAAACCCAGCTACCAACATTCTCCTCTGAACAACTTTAATATAAACATGTCAAATTGAATTCTGGAGCAACATAGCCAATAAAAGTGAGGTATAGGACATTTTTCTAGCCTAAGACAACTAAGGAGGTTGGCAAGAGAGGTCCATGACACCAGGATAGGGGCTTACCTAGAGCATGAGTGGCTGCAGAAGCAGCTCAAAGATGGTAATGAGGAGGGGTCAGACAATTGGTCATAAAAAGATTATAATGACCTTTTGTTGGCACTGAGCACAGGACCTTGTACTATGGACTTTGGGACCAGTATTTGGGGAACGCGTTGGCTTCCTCCCCTTGGGGCTAGAAGCCACTGAGGAGACACGCCATTTTGCAGTTTTCAGTGGCGGCTCCAGCTCCTGGCCTGCGAACTGTAGGGAGATCCAGCAATCAGTCTGGGGGGTGGGGTGTGGGGAATTGCTCTTGCGTTAACCTCCCTGGATCTGGATTGTGGTCTTGGGAGGAGGTCGTGGGGTGGGTTTCCAGCTTGCCAGAAATGGAAGTTATCCCCCCACAGGTTCAGGACGAAACTCACCTGCCTGGTGGCAGAGTTCTACTGTGGCAAGAAGCCCAAAAGTCAAGTAATTAAGTGGCAACATGCCAAGGCAAAGGAAACAAAATAAACAGAAAAATGAAACATTAGACTCCTATTTGGGGGGAAAAGAGGATTGAAGCTTGGAACAGTCAGAGAACTGTGAGGTCACAAATCCTGCTCCAAAAGCCCCAAAGGAAAACATGAGCTGGTTACAGGCCATAGAGGACCTTAAGAAGGACTTTAAAAATCAAATAAGAGAAGTAGAGGAAAAATTAGGAAGAGAAATGAGAAGGATGCAGGAAAAGTATGAAATGAAGGTCAACAGCCTGACTGAGGAAAACAACACCTTTAAAAATAGACTAACTCAAATGGCAAAGGAGGCCCAAAAGGGCAATGAGGAGAAGAATGCCTTAAAAAGTCGAATTTGGCAGATGGAAAAATACTCTCAAAAGCTCACTAAGGAGATTCATTCCTTCAGAGTTAGACTGGAGCAAATGGAAGCTAGTGACTTTATGAGAAATTAAGATGCTGTTAAGCAGATCCAAACAAATGAAAGAATAGAAGGCAATGTGAAATATCTTATGGGAAAAACCACTGACCTGGAAAATAGATCCAGGAGAGATAATTTAAAAATTATTGGACTACCTGAAAGCCATGATCAAAGAAAGAACCTAGAAATCATCCTTCAAGAAATTCTCAAGGAAAATTGCCCTGATGGGCAATTGCCCCCAGAGGGCAAAATAGAGGTTGAAAGAATCCACAGATCACCTCCTGAAAAAGATCCCAAAAAGAAAACTCCCAGGAATATTATAGCCAGGTTCCAGAATCCCCAAATCAAGGAGAAAATACTACAAGCAGCCAGGAAGAAACAATTCCAATATTGTGGAAACACAATCAGAATAGCCCAGGACCTGGCATCTTCTACACTGAGGGATAAAAGGGCATGGAATATGATATTCCAGAGGGCAGAAGGGCTGGGACTGAAGCCAAGGGTCACCTACCCAGCAAAACTGAGTATTTTGTTTCAGGGGAAAATATGGTCATTCAGTGGAATAGAGGACTTTTGAGCATTCTTGAAGTAAAAACCAGAGTTGAATAGAAAATGTGACATCCAGACACAAGAAGCAAGAGATGCCTGAGAAGGTAATCAGGGAAAAGAAATCAAAAGGAACTTATCAAAGTTAACCTATTTACATTCCTACATGGAAAAACAATAACTGTAACTGATGAAACTTTTCTCACTATGAAAATAATGGAAGAATGGTATATGGTCACATGAATACATATGTGAATGTGTATATATATGTTTACAGTTATACATGGATAGAGGGCATAGGTTGAATTTGTTGGGAAGGGATGATACCTAAGGGGTGAAATAATGAGGAGAGAGTGGAAAGTGGCAAGAGGAGATGGGGAGAGACAGGGTAGGGTAAACTATCTCATGTAGAAGAAGGGGAAGTGGCTGCAGAGGAGGGGAAGAATAGGAAGGCAAAAAGGCAAAACCACATTCTCATTTGATTTGGTTCTGGGAGAGAATGACATACATACTAAATGGGATATCTCAACCTGCAGTGGAATAGGGGGAAGGGGGATGAGAGGGGGAATGATGGATGGGAGGACATCCTTGGGGGGAGGGGAGGTTGGAAGTACACACTATAGAAGAGGGACAGGATCAAATAGGGAATGGACCAGGTGGGGGGTGGGATGGGTGGGAGGGAATTATAAGCAGCCTTGTACAATATATCTACTATGGTAATATTTTGCATAGCTATACATGTACAACACATACTGAATTACTTATCTTTCCAGAGGGAATGGGAGACAAAGGAGGAAGGGAATGGATCTGAAATTCAAGGTTTTAAATTAAATGTTTCAAATATATATAAATACTATTATTAATACTCTTTTGCATGTAACTGGAAGATAAAATGTACAGGCATCAGGGCACAGAGATTCACCTTGCTCTAATGGAAAAGTCGAAGGGGTAAGGGAGAAGATATGGGAGAGAGCAGGATGGAGGAAGAGATATCTTGTGGGACTGCTATTCTGGGAGGGTGGGTAGGGGAAAAACAGGGAAAAAAATTGTAACTCAAAATCTGGCAGAAATGAATGATGTAAAACAGGAAAAAAATAATAAAATTAGCAAACAGTCAAAAAAAGATTTAATTTTCCTATTTAAAAAAAAGAAATAAACTTGGAGACAACAATGGGGAAAACAGCTACAAGCAAAATATGCAAATTAGACATCAGCCCAACAAGAATTCCTGGAGTAGTTAAAGGACAAGATAAGAGTGGTAGATGAAAAACTGAGGGAGGGGGAAATTAGCGTAATGCAAGAAAATTATGAAAAGAAAACTAACAGCTTGGTAAAGGAGACACAAAAATATTGAAGAAAAGAACTCCTTAAAAATCAGAACTGGTCAAATGGAAAAGGAAGCATAAAACTTCACTACAGAAAATAATTATTGGGGGCAGCTTGGTGTCACAATGAGTATAGCGCTGGCCCTGGAGTCAGAAGGAACTGAGTTCGGATCCAGCCTCAGACACCTAACACATACAAACAAAAACCTAGCTGTGTGACCTTAGGCAAGTTACTTAACCCCAATTGCCCTCCAAAAAAAAAAGCAAAAAAAAAGGAAATAATTCCTTAAAAATTAGAATAGAGCAAGTGGAAGGTAATGACTCCATGAGACATGAAGAAATAATAAAACAGCCCTGGCCTCAATCCAGACACCCAGAGACTATAGCACACAAAGCCAACAACCAGGCACCTAGCTCCCAGCCTGAGAAGCTTGGGTCAGAGCCCTCTGTACTTCTGGAGCAGAAATACACTTTAAAGCACAGAAAATAGGCAATTATAATGGGCTGGAAGCAACTTGCAAAGGCAAGACCAAAGACAATAGAATCCTATTATACTGAACAAAAAGAATCACTTTCAAGAGACACCATGGACTCTGTGTCCACACCTGATACCACAGATGGAAATATGAACTGGTCTCAAGCCCAAAAAGCATTCTTGGAGGAGCTCAAGAAAGATTTTAAAAGGCAAATTAGAGAAGTAGAAGATAAATTTACATCTACAGTGACCAAATTGGAAAGAGTCTCACTGAAGAAAACAAATCCTTAAAAAGTAAAATTTGTGAACTAATTGGAGAAAATACCTCCCTAAAAAATGACCTTAAAAAACTAACCAAAGAGAATAATTCACTAAAAAATTAGAATCAGTCAAATCGAAGCTCAGGACTCTATGATGCACCAAGAGTCAATCAAACAAAATATGAAGATTGAAAAATTGGAAGAGAGTGTAAAATATCTCACTGGAAAAACAACTGACCCAGAAAACAGATCCAGGAGAGATAACTTAAGAATTATTGGTTTACCAGAAAGCCATGATGAAAAAAGCAGCCTGGACAACATCCTCCAAGAGATTATCAAAGAAAACTGTCCTGAAGTCCTAGAATCAGAAGGTAAAATAGGTATCGAAAGAATTCACTTGTTTCCTCCTGAAATAGATCCAAAATTGAAAACTCCAAGAAATATAGTAGCCAAATTCCAGAATTACAAGATTAAGGAGAAAATATTGCAAGCAGCCAAAATGAAACAACTCAAATATCATGGGACTACAGTTAGGATTACACAGGATCTAGCAGCTTCTACATTAAAAGATTGGAGGGATTGTAATTTGATATTTTGTAAGGCAAAAGAGCTAGGACTGCAGCCAACAACTGGCTGCAAAACTGAGCATAATCTTTCAGGCAAGGAGATGGTCATTTAATGAAATAAGGGACTTCTAGACTTTCCTGATGAAAAAGCCAGAGCTCAACGGAAAATCTGATCTCCAGTTACAAGACTCAAGAAAGACAAAAAATGTAAACAAGGAAAACACATATTCAACACATACACATGCACATACGCACACATGGACATAACTTGGGATGCAATAAGAGCAAAATGTTTACATCCCTATATGAGAAGCTGATAACTGTCAATATCAAAATTTATATGATTATCATAACTTTTAAAGGGGTTATACATAGATAGAGGGTGTGGGTATAAATGAACGAATCTGATGATTAAAAAAACCTTATTGAGGGGGTCAAAGGCACTGTAATGGGATAAGAAGAAAGGATGACACAGAAAAAGGTAAATTATGCTATACATAAAAGCATAAAAACACACTATAGGAGAGGGGAAGGAAAGAGGGAGAGGAAAAGATTTAAACATTATTCTCACTGGTTCTGGTTCAAACAGGGATCAACATAATCAGTTAAGTGTAAGATTCTAACATGAAAAGACACAAAGTCTCATTAAATAGAGGGAAAGGAGGGAAGGAGAGGAGCACTGTATGAAATTTACTCTCATTGGTTTGGGATCAAAGGTGGAATAAGATACTCTGCTAAGTATAAAAATCTATTGTGTCCTATAAGCAGTAGGAAGATAAAGGGGAGATAAGAAAGGGGGGATTAGAAGGGAGGGAAATAGTAGTAATGGGAGAGGGTAGATAAAGAAGGGGGGGTCACAGGGAGGGAACACTGAGGGAGGTGGTGGTCAAAAGGAAAACCATTAAGGAGGGGAAGGGAGAAGGAAGAAATAAAAACACAAGCAGGGGATGGAATAGGATGGACGGAAAGAGACAGATAGTAATCATTACTGTGAACGTAAATGGGATGAACTCTCCCATAAAACAGAAACGGATAGCAGAATAGATTAAAAACCATAATCTTAATATATGCTGTCTACGAGAAACACATTTGAAACAAAGGGATACCCACAGGGTAAAGGTAAAAGCCTGGAGGAGAATATATTATGCTTCAGCTAAAGTAAAAACATCAGGGGTAGTAATCCTTATGTTAGATCAAGCAAAAGCAAAAATAGATCAAATTACAAGAGATAAGGAAGGAAACTATATACTGCTAAAAGGCACCATCGAGAATGAAGCAATATCATTACTTAACATATGTGCACCAAGTGGTATAGCATCCAAATTCCTAGAGGAGAAGTGAAGGGAATTAGAGGAAGAAATAGATAGCAAAACTATACTAGTGCGGGACCTTAATCTCCCCCTCTCTTAACTTGATAAATCTAACCTCAAAATAAACAAGATGTTAAAGAGATGAATAGAATTTTAGAGAGGCTAGATATATTATGAGTATCAAAAATGAAAAGGGTGATTCTACCTCCAAAGAAGAGGAAATCAAAACAATTAGGAATTATTTCGCCCAATTGTATGCACATAAATTTGAAAATCTTAGTGAAATGGATGAATATTTACAAAAAAAAGAAGTTGCCCAGATTAACTGAAGAGGAAGTAAAATTACTTAAATAACCCCATCTCAGGAAAAGAAAGCCATCAGTGAACTCCCTAGGAAAAAATCTCCAGGGCCAGATGCATTTACTAGTGAATTCTAGCAAATATTTAAAGAACAATTGATTCCAATACTCTACAAACTATTTGGGAAAATTAGTGAAGAAGGAGTCCTACCAAATTCTTTTTATGACACAAATATGGTACTGATACCTAAATCAGGAAGAGATAAAACAGAGAAAGAAAAGTATAGACCAATTTCCCTCATGAATATAAATGCAATAATATTAAATAATTAATTATTAAATAAAATATTAGCAAAAAGACTACAGCAACTTATCACAAGAATAATACAATTTGATCAGGTAGGATTTATTCCAGGAATGCAAGGATGGTTTAATATTAGGAAAACCATCAGTATAATTGATTATGTCAACAATAAAACTAGCAAAAACCACATGATTATCTGAATAGATGCAGAAAAGGCTTTTGACAAAATACAACATCCATTGCTATTAAAAACACTAGAAAGTATAGGAATAAATGGAGTCTTCCTTAAAATAATATGTAGCATCTATTTAAAGCCATCAGCATGTAATATATGTAATGGGGATAAGCTAGAAGCATTTCCTAAATGCTTTATTAACTTCTGGTTTACATCATTCATTTCTGCCAGATTTTGAGTTACAATTTTTCCCCATTTTTCCCCTACCCAGAATAGCAGTCCCACAGGATATCCCCTCATCCAATCTGTTCTCTCCCATATCTTCTCCCATACCTCCAAGCTAGAAGCATTTCCAATAAGATCAGGGGTGAAACAAGGGTGTCCACTATCACCCCTCTTATTCAATTATTTTTAAATAAAGCTTTCTCAATATATCTTTTTCATACCATTGCCATCCCAATTCTATCCTCCCCTTCACTGCCAATTTTTTTAAACAGCTAACATTTAATTTTTTTGTTTTTTCTCAATTACATGCAAATAAAAATTTTAACATTCTTTTTTTTTAATTTTGAGGTCCAAATTCTCTCACTTCCTCTCTTCCCTAACCCCTCCTTGAGAAGGCAATTTGATATAGATTATACATGTGCAGTCATACAAAACATTTCGATATTAGCTATATTACAAGATAAAATTTACCTCCCTGGAACCAACAACTTGGTAATTAATCTTGTTGAAGTAATCAAGATTGTTTCTTGCCTAACAGTAACATGACTTGTTATTGTCATTAACAGTAAAACACTTGAAAGCTTTCCTTCTTACACACATCTGTCATAGCTTTAGGGAATGTCATCTCCACAGACAAACTAAACCCTCCTTGAGGGGGGCTGATGAGCCTTAAACTCATTGGTGAGTTAGGGGGGTGTCTTCCCCAAGCATGTGAAGACTTCCCCTGGTGAAATGGGTGGATGAGAATGATTTGTTCCAAGGGCCATGAAGGCAGTGGAAGCAGGTGCTGTGGGGAGCTGAGAGCTTGTTTAGATAAGGTCATCCACTGGATTTTGAGCCAGTCATTTTGACTTTTGTCTTGTCACTGAACCCCAGTGACTATGGAAGAGAGAGTAAGGCTGATGACTGTGCAACTATGCCTCACTCAAATCCAATTCACCCACAAGTTAAGACAACACCCTGTCATGTCACTGGTCCCCTTAGAAAGCGAATGACAAAAAATAAGACCCTCAACAATCTGGTTCTAACCTACTTTTCCTGTATCATTTCATTCTATTCCCTTTTATGTACTCTTTTTTTCAGGCAAATTGGACTAATCTTTGGTCCCTGGTCCCCTTTTGTTCTGTACAATTTCTGTGCATTCTCACAGGCAACCCCCAATTATTAGAATGTACTCCCTCTATACCTCAACCAGTAAAAAAAATGTTTGTTTTTAAAACCCGGCTGAGGTATAATTTCCCTCTTGATGCCTTTCCCAATCCCTCTTTCCTCAACTTTATAATCCTTTGTTTAGAATCTCCTTTTGTCTCTATCACATTGTACCCATTAACACACTTTTTTGTGTATTTAACCCACCACAAATAGATTATAACTACTTGAGGTAGGAGGATGTGTTATTTTTAATCAGCAGTCTCCATACTTAAAACAGCACTGTGCACATAATAAAAACTTAATAAATATTTGTTTGATTTAGTATTTTTGAAAAGTCTTCAGTCAATTCACTTGCAATATGATTGATGTACATGGAATTCAAGAAGTAGTCCACAGATATGTATACCTGATCTGATATACTATTTCCAGGGCAACATGAAAACACAGAGAATATCAAGGGAGTGGGTGGTCAACAATGGGTGGTCAACAGTTTTACAGTGGGTGGTCAACAGTTTTACATACTACATACTACAAAAAGGTCAAAAGAAGGGAGGATGGAGAAAAGACCATTGGATTTAGACATTGAAAGATCATCTGTAACTTTCGATAGAGTAGCTTCAGTTGGGTAAAGAGGCTGGAAGCCAAATTGCAAGAAGTTGAAAAGTGAGAACAAAGGAAGTAGAAACAAACAATGCAAATAACTATTGCTAGACATTTGGCTTTGAAGGGAAGGAGAAATATTAGACGATAGCTCAAAGGCATAGTAGCACCAAATGTGAATGTTTGTAAATAGTTGGAAAAAAGAGGGAAAGACTGAAGATTACAGAAAGAGCGGATGATTAGGGAGAAAGTGTGCAACAATGGAATAAAAAACTAACTAGAGTCAGAGGACCGGCGTTCAAATATGTCATTTTATGGTTACTGTGTGACTTTGCAAAAATCACTTAACCTACCTGGGACTCAGTTTCCTTATCTGTAAAATGAAGGGTTTGGACCAGATGGCCTCTGTTATCCCTTCTAATTCACAAGTTATGATCCTACTATTATGGGGATTTGTGGGAGCAATAGAATAATCCCCGCCCCGATGCAAGTTAGGCTTTAAATTTCAATTTAAGTAAATACTGAAACAATCCTCAAGACATGTGATTGAGTCAGAGGACTAAAAACTCAGGATAATAACATAATTTTCTAGCCACTTGATCAATTGTACAAACAGAGGACTTGATCCTGGTGAGGAGAAGGACCAGCTCTTTATCTGAAAGTGGAGTAAAGGAAGAGAGAATGTCTTAATGATGTAGAATAGGGTCAAAAAGTAGGATAATCGGAGGGAATGGCCACAATTTTCCCAGGAAAGTATAAGACCAAGAGGGTAAGAGAAAGGGACAATGTGGGACATGCGAGGAAAGAAGAGAATATTGGAATAGCTTTGTGAAGAGTGCTACTGAGAATCAGAAAGGAGAAAAAAATATTGCTTTGTTGAAGCAAGGGCCCAGTTGAAACTAGATAACAAATTCTTAGTGGGCCCAGTCAGCACAGCTGTGTGATGGATTAGTGAAGGAATTGATAACATATGATGTAATAGAAAAACCAATATTATGGGCAACAAAAAAGAGGAGTCTGAGTTCCAGCTCCACTCTTCATTAAACATTAACTTTGGGGGTAAAATCACTTAACAGTTTTCTCATTGATAAAATGGCAATTTTCCTCAAAGGGTTGTTGCTAGAATCAAATGAGAGTTTTCATTTATAATAAGCACTGTATAAAGATAAATTATTATTAATAATGAATATGCTACCTCAAAGGGTAACTACTTTCTTGAGTTTATTGCTTTTATATCCTTTAACTTGCTTTAAATTTACAATTTTTATGTCTCAATAGACACTAAACTACTTTGTCACTTCCCTACAATGCCTGAAGGTAGATATGTTACTTTCATCCCTCCTCGAGGGTTACCACTTAAGGACATTGGGGGGGGGCCCTCCACTGATAGCCCCCATGGATTGTATTCCCTCAATTTTAGGGGTTTCTTTCTACCTATCTTCCATTTGATTACTTAACAATCAGATTAGCTCTTACAAAGGAATATTTACTTGAAAGGTATAGCAAGAGCAAACATCTCTCCCCATCCCCAACATCTGGTCCTGAGATCAGCCCTCTATTGATTATTCAACTCTGCCTCCTAACCCTCTATACCAGAATGTAACCTTGGCATCAATCCTTACATAGATTACACTCTTTCTACTTGGAAAATAATCTGTTTATTCTGAACCTTTGGTTTCTATCCCTAAGCAGATCCCCTATTCATAAGAAAAATCCCATCTAGTGTCATAAGGACTATGTTAAACACACACATGTACATGCATGCACACATACACGTATTTCTAACCACAAAATGTTATCAAAGGCTTCTTGAATATATATATATATATATGAATTATATTCATTGATTCCCCTTTGTCCATATGCTCATTTATTTTGTTACTTCTAGGGTCATCAAATGCCATCTCTGCCCCATATATGATGTGTCACCTGTATAACCTTGGGCAAGCCACTTAATCTACAAGGGCATCAGTTTACATATGTAAAATAAGAGGATTGGGCTAAATTATTTCTAAGAAACCTTCCATCTCTAGAGCTATGATCTTATGTACTACATAAAGGCAAACTGGTTCTCCCTCATGATGAGTCATTTGATTTTCCTGTATAATAAATGCCTATTTGAATGTCCAGTAATCCTAGCTTTTAAGCTTTCCTATTATTGAAATGAGACTCACCAATCCAGTCTCAGAACTTTTTTATTATTGATATTACAGTGTATAATGACAAGTTAATATTTTCATTGATATTTCAACAATTTCCTCAAATTCCTTCTTTCATTCATTCCATATTTATTAATATGTACTCTCTACGATGCTCCTTGCTAAGTACTACAGGAGATACAAAATTCAAGTAAGATACAGCCTCTGCCCTCTGGTAGCTCACAGTCAAGTAGGAGATAACAGGCACAATGATAATATAAAATACATTTTAAGAGCATGAGGAAAGTACAAAATACTCTGAAATGTGTTATCCATCTGGAGGGAAGAAAGAATCAGGAAAGGTTTTTATGAAAGTGATGGCATTAATTTCCTTTAAAACTTCTAAGAATATGCTATTACATCTCAGTGATTTATTTACATTTATGCAGCCAAATCTTACTATTTGATCTAATGACTTTGATACATCTGCTACATAAAAAGGTTCTTAAATATCTCTCTAAGGACTAAAAAAAAAGAATAAATACATTTATTCTCTGAATACATCTTCTACACCATAAACAAGAGATCTCATAGATTCTTGAGCTTGTCTTTATAGGACCTGTCATTACAAGATTTATCATCCTTCGAAAAAATGCTTCTGAAATTTTTTGTTTGATCTCATTTCTTCTTTGAACCTGGCTTACCATATTTAGTGGTTTCCCTGTTTTTCTTTAGAAATATTAAATAAAAGATATGGTTTTTCTCCTATACTAGACCCTTATACTTTAATATATAGGATTCAGCATTTGTATTGCTTTGCTTTAAATTTTTTAGAAGCTAGACTTTTTGATACAAATCAGACTTTTTCCCTAGAGTTTTCGTAAGAAGTTTGTAGAAAGTATACAAGTTTTCTGTGAGCTATAGTTTAAACTACAGAATTACTTTCATTTTCACTTCAATAAGTGCCTTCATTTTGTAGGTGTTTTCTTTTCTCAAACTGATTTTTGGGTTGTGTTTCTCTTCCCCTAGAATGGGAAATTTTGTGATTATTCCTGCTACACCTGTGCTTCACCATAATAATTTCCTACAACATTTCCTTTTCATTGGTCAGGACCATTCTAGATGAGGAGATAGACACATACACAAACAACTACAACAAAGACAATATGGGCTAAGTGAATGCAAGTAATATGGATTGTCAGTACAGAGGAGACACAGAGAACATGTCAAAAAACTCTTTAGAAAGGAAGAAGAAAATGAACTAGAGTATGAAGGATAGGTAGGATTTTGACTGGCAGAGATGGAAATTATGGAGAACTGGGCCTTGAAAAGCATATCATTTCCACTATACCACTGATAAAAGGAGCAGAGTGGCCTCTTCTCCATTTCCACACAAAGAGAAAGATAAAATACCTTTTCTTCCTTTTCTCTTCATTCTTTCCCATCCTAGGTTTTTTAAAATTTAGGAAATCATGCATAATTAATGTGCATTTTAGCTTTTTTACTCTATAACAACTTCTAAATAATAATAATTTTCTAATTGACTCCCTTAAGGGTTAGGGCACAATAGATTAAAGAAGATTAGGAAATGTCAGAATATTAAGATTGGATGATTATATTTGTCCTTGCTGTTGAGTCATTCAGTCATGTCCGATTCTTTGTGACTCCACGGATCATACTGTCCACGGGATTTCCTTGGTAAAGATACTACGGGGTGGTTTACTATGTCGTTCTCCAGTGGATTAAGGCAAACAGAGGTTAAGAGACTTGCTCTAGGTCACACAGTTAATAAGTGTCTGAGTGCAGATCTGAATTCAGATCTTCCTGACTCCAGGCCCAAAACTCTATCCACTGAGCCATCTAGCTGCCTCTGTATTTGTCTATAGGGTTTGTTAATTCAAACAAGGTCTATTAGAAAAGAACACACCTCATAAGGTGATCAATGATTCACACTGAATGTTAGAGCTGTCAGGGATTTTAGAGAGAATATCTAATCCAAATCCCACAATTCTAGAGAAGAAAAAAACTGATCTCAAAGGCTCCATAAGATAGTAAGAACTGGAAAGTAAGAGATGAAATTTGTACTTTTTAAACCATCTGATCCTGGGAGACTGCAATATCACTACTTGTCTTGTGAGTCATTATTTGAGTAAGCATAGTGCTTCTTTCACAATAAGGAGGTATTTAGCAAAGCCATCACAGATTTACTCCTGGAATTTTCATTTAAGAACGTTAAAAAATTTTTGCATAGGGGAGATCATTTTGGGAAGAGATAGATGGTATGCAAGGGCAGCATAAGTTTAGAATGCAAACTCATTTGTAACACACTACTAACAAAAACACATTAAAGCCTATAGTAGATCTGTGAGTTGTTCAGTGTTTTCCCTATGGATGTTTCTTTGTTGTGATTCTTTAAGTTTACATCCACTCTCACCCCCTGGACACTGGATGCTTTGGCAGGAAAACGTGCCCCTCATTTCAGGTGGAATCTTAACTATTTGTGATTTGTCTTCTGTGTAGTAAACGTTTCAAATGTTGTTAAGCTGGTTATTTTATTAAATGAGTACACGGGGCGGTGGGGGGGGGGGGGAGGCAGAGCCAAGATGGTGGTGTAGAAGCAGGAAAACTCTGTGGGCTCCCCCCATAACCACCTCAAACACCTATAAAATATGACTCTAAACAAATTTTGGAGCTACAGAACCCACAAAGTGACAGAGAGAAACAAACCTACAGCTGAAGGTAGCCTGGCAAGCAGACAAGAAGAGTTCACCCCAGCATGCTGGGAGCTAAGCCTGGCCCTGTTTTAGAGCCAGGGCAGCCCTGACTAGCAGCTGCAGCAGACTTAGAGGGAGTAGATCACCAGCAGCAGTGGTAGTTTCCAGAATTATTAACCCATAAATACCAAGGAAAAAGTGAGAGGTCAGTGTAGAACTCTGTTGGAACTAGGGGGCACAGAGGAGCAGGTCTGGCCCCTGTCCCTGAAGGCAGAAGTGGCAGAGGTAAGGCAGCCCTCCAGTTGCCTCCATATGGCTGCTTCAGAGCTCCTGGCCTCCAGATGGAAGGGGGGCCAAGCAAACATTCAGAGAGTAATTGCTCTTGCTTTAACATACCTGGATCTAGATCTCAGTCTTAGGTGGTGGTACTGAGGCTCTGGCAGCTGCAAAAACCCCAGTGATTTGAGACAAAGTTCTCCTCTACGAAAGCAGAGTTCTACAGTGGCAGGGAGCTCAAAAGTCAAGTAATTGAGTGGCAACATGAGCAAGCAAAGAAAGCACAGCAATCCAACTTTAGATTCCTTTTGGGGGGACAAAAAGGATCAAAGCATGGAATGGCAGGAAGAAAACAAAGTTAGAACTCCTGACCAAAACTTCCAAGAAAAATATGAATTGGTTACAAACCATAGAGGAGTTTAAGAAGGATTTTGAAAACCAAATAAGAGAAATGTTGGAAAAATTGGGAAGAGAAATGAGAATGATGCAAGAAAATCATGAAAAGAGAGTCAACAACCTGACTGAAGAAAATAAAACCTTAAAAAAATAGACTAACTCAAAGGGCAAAAGAGGCCCAAAAAGCTAATGGGGAGAAGAATGCCTTAAAAAGCTGAATTTTTCATATGGAAAAAGAATTTCAAAAGTTCACTGAAGAGAATAATTCCTTTAGCATTAGATTGGAGCAGTGGAATCGAGTGACTTTATGGAAAATCAAGATACTATTAAACAGATACAAACAAATGAAAAAATAGAAGGCAATGTGAAATATCTCATGGGAAAAACCACTGACCTGGTAAATAGATCCAGGAGAGATAATTTTAAAATTATTGGACTACCTGAAAGCCATGATCAAAAAAAGAACCTAGAAATCATCCTTCAAGAAATTCTCAAGGAAAACTGCTCTGATGTTTTAGAACCAGACGGTAAAATAGAGGTTGAAAGAACCACTAATCACCTCTTTAAAAAGATCCCAAAAAGAAAACTCCTAGGAATATTATAGCCAGGTTCTGGAATTCCCAGATCAAGGAGAAAATATTACAAGCAGCCAAGAAGAAACAATTTGAATATTGTGAAAACATAATCAGGATAACACAGGATCTAGCAGCTTCTACATTAAGGATCAAAGGCCTTGGAATATGATATTTCAGAGATCAAAGGAGCTGGGATTAAAACCAAGAATCAATCACCTATCTACCAAAACTGAGTATAATGTTTCAGGGGAAAATACAGTCATTCAATGGAATAGAGGACTTTCAAGCATTCTTGATGAAAAAAACAGAGTTGAATAGAAAATTTGACATTGAAATACAAGAAGTAAGAAAAGCATAAGAAGGTAAACAGAGAAAAGAAATAATAAGGAACTTAACAGAGTTGAACTATTTACATGCCTACATGGAAAAACGATAATTGTAACTTATGAAACTTTTCTCAGTATGAGGATAGTTGAAGGGAATATAAATGTGTGCGGGGGGGGGGGTATGAGAAGGGGGCGGATGAAGGGGAGAGAAGGTTGGCGGGGGGGAAGCTAGAAGCACACAATTTTGAAAAAGGAAGGGTCAAAGTAGAGAACAGAACTAGTAGGGGGTGGGATAGGATGGAGGGAAATATAGTCAGTCTTTCACAATATATCCACTATGGAAATGTTTTGTGTAGCTACACATGCACAACCTATATTGAACTGCTTATCTCCTCAGTAAGGGTGGGTGATGAGGAAGGAAGGGAAAGAATCTGGAATTCAAAGTTATAAAATCAAATATTTTTAAAATATTGTTATTATTATTATTTTTTCACATGCAACTGGGAAATAAGATATACAGGCACTGGAATATGAAGATCCATCTTATCCTACTCGAAAGTCAGAGGGGATTTAGGGGAGGATATAGGAGAGAACAGATTGGGGGGAGGGGTATACAGTAGGATCACTGTTTGGGGGTGGTGGGTAGGGGAAAGACAGGGAGAACATTGTAACTCAAAATCTTGTAGAAATGAATGATGTAAACTAAAAATAAGCAAAATTTAATTAAACAAAGAATCACATTTAACTGTAAAAATTTTTTAAAAATAAATGAGCACACTGATGACAAAAAAAATTTAAAAAACACTATTAATGAAGAAGATTATAGTGAAATATTACTAACAGTGTTGCCTTATAAAACAGTATAGAGTCTGACTCATTAGATGCTAGAGATATCAGTACTCATTTTGAACTCTTCAAGGTCCCAGAACTTGGATTCAAGCCAAAGAGGAGCTGACACACCTATAAAAGGTGTGGATAAAGAGGGTGCACAATTGAAAAAATGCCAGTCTATACAGCCAGTGTGAGCAGACTGTGAAAAAATGTTCCAAAGGTTAATGTGTGAAGAGCTTGTATGTCTTATCAGACAGTGCTCCCAGTGGAGTGTGTATTTTGAATGTTATCCCAACACATATTGCATATGACCTCTATATTTTATCTATTCTATGCAACATTGATATACGGTGCTTTGAATTATGCATTTGCATGTTACCTATGTGCTTAACTTACTACATGTTATTTTGCTGTGCAAATCTTCGAACTATGTACTTATATTTGATCTATGTATTTACCACCTACATTTTTAAGTTATGCATCTCCAATAAGATTGTGTAAATTTGTAAAATTTATAAATTTTGTAAACTATCAAAAAGATATTGAATCAATAAGCATTTATTAAGTGCCTAACATGTACCAAGAACTTTGGTAGATGCTAATAAAACAAAGACAAAAATAAAACAGTCCCTACTCTCAAGGAGCTGACATTCTATCAGGGAAACAGCATGTGTAAAAATAAATTTATAAATGTGTTTCAATCCAGCCTATGTTTCTGGAATGATAATCTGTCATTAAACTGTATGAAAAGCCACAGTAACATTTACCTCAGCTACACCTGTATGTCTAGTGTGGCTTGTAGGAACTGCATAATTTTTTTTTTTTTTTACTAAAAAAAGAGGTAATGAGAATGGCCAAGAAGAAGGGTACTTAAGCTTTGGTTTTCCTCTGATGAGAGTATCACTTTTTGGAAGAAATTTCCTGAATTTCATTTCCCCAGAAGTTCTATATCTGTAATGAAGTGGTGGAATCACCAAGAAAGGACTCTGATTGGTTAGCAGTCTTTTGTAAGGAGGGAAGTTTTAAAAGCAAAAGGAACAATTACGGATGTTGGCAGATACAAAGGTGAAGAAGGACCACATGGGACAATCTACAGCGTTTGCTCTCAGGATAGGAATGCTGGAAGAGGTTTAATGACCTTGGAGTGAGTGAACTAAATATTTACGTTCTAGAGCAGGTGTTCTTGTTTTGTTTTGTCATGAACCCCTTTGGAAGTCTGATGAAACCTCTGAACTCCTCTCAAAATAATGTTCTTAAATGCATAAAATAAAGTATTTGTGATTACAAGGGAAAACAAAGGCTGATGAAAATAAAGATGCATTTTTTCTATCCAAGTTGACAGACCTTTTGCAATCTGTCTGTGGACCCCAGGTTAAGAAACCCTTGCTCTCATACCTGCAAAAGGTTTTTATGGTAACTACTTAAATGAAACTGAAAAGTGCTGTTTTCTTCTACTTTTAAAAGAGTTTATTTAGCCCTAAAGAGATGGTACCCATTTCTGTACCATTGATGAAAATTATTACATTTCTGACATCCTGTTGGTAATCTTCATTGCTCTTCTGTCTCAAATACACACTGGTCATTGGAAAAGAAAAGCACTCAAGGACAAAACAAGTCTATAGAAAGCTTGCTATGGGATCCAACTGAACCACATCATTCTAAGACTATTCCTAAATGAAACTGGCAGAAGGATATGAAAACAGGATGTTTTCACACATTTTATCATATCCATTTATATAGCACTTTAAGATTTGCAAATAGGGGCAGAGCCAAGATGGCGTAGTAGAAACAGTGCGTCCAAGCCCCCAGACTACCTCCAAACTATGTAAAAGGGGACTCTGAACAACTTCTGGAGCCCCAGCACCCAAAGAACAACACAGAGAAGCTAACCTCCTGCTGAGGACAGCCCAGCAGCCCTGCAGGGAGCAGCCAGTGCAGCACTGGCAGCACTGCGCACAGTGCACAGGGAGCCAAGCACAGGTCTGCCTGAGTCACAGTTTTAGCCCCAGGGTGGCAGGGCCAGCAGCCGGCTGGAGGGACCCCAGAACACCAGCAGCTGTGGTGATTCCAGAATTATCAACACAGACATGCCTAGGACAAAGTGAGAGGTTAGTGCCCTATGGACTTTGGGACCAGTATTTGGGGAACATGTCAGCTTCCTCCCCTGGGGACTAGAAGCCTCTGAGGAGACACGCCATTTTGTAGTTTTCAGAGGCAGTTCCAGCTCCTGGCCTGAAAACTGTAGGGAGATCCAGCGATCAGTCTTGTGGGGTAATCACTCTTGCTTTAACCTCCCTGGATCTGGATTGTGATCTGGGGTGGAGGTCGTGGGTGGGTTTCCAGCTTGCCAGAAATGAAAGTTGTCCCCCACCACACATGTTCGAGACAAAAGTTCCCGTCTGGCACCAGGCCATACTGTGGCAACAAGCCAAGGCAAGGGAAACAAATTAAACAGAAAAATGCAACCTTAGACTCCTACTTTGGGGGCAAAGAGGATCGAAGCATAGAGCGAGAGGAGGGCTGTGAGGTCAGAAGTCCTGCTCCAAAATCCCCAGGGGAAAACATGAGCGAGTTGCAGGCCATAGAGGACCTTAAGAAGCACTTTAAAAATCAAATAAGAGAAGTGGAGGAAAAATTAGAAAGAGAAATGAGAAGGATGCAGGAAAAGTATGAAATGAGGGTCAACAACCTGACTGAGGAAAACAACACCTTAAAAATAGACTAACTGAAATGGCAAAGGAGGCCCAAAAGAGCAATGAGGAGAATGCCTTAAAAAGTCAAATTTGCTAGATGGAAAAAGAATCTCAAAAGCTCATTGAGGAGATTCATTCCTTCAGAGTTAGACTGGGGCAAATGGAAGCTAATGACTTTATGAGAAATCAAGATGCTGTTAAGCAGATCCAAACAAATGAAAGATTAGAAGGCAATGTGAAATATCTCATGGGAAAAACCACTGACCTGGAAAATAGATCCAGGAGAGACAATTTAAAAATTATTGGACTACCTGAAAGCCATGATCAAGGAAAGAACCTAGAAATCACCCTTCAAGAAATTCTCAAGGAAAACTGCCCTGATGTTTTAGATCCAGAGGGCAAAATAGAGGTTGAAAGAATCCACCGATCACCTCCTGAAAAAGATCTCAAAAAGAAAACTCCCAGGAATATTATAGCCAGGTTCCAGAATCCCCAGATCAAGGAGAAAATACTACAAGCAGCTAGGAAGAAACAATTTCAATATTGTGGAAACACAATCAGAATAGCACAGGACCTGGCAGCTTCTACACTGAGGGATTGAAGGGCATGGAATATGATATTCCAGAGGGCAAAAGAGCTGGGAATGAACCCAAGGGTCACCCACCCAGCAAAACTGAGTATTTTGTTTCAGGGGAAAATATGGTCATTCAGTGGAATAGAGGACTTTCAAGCATTCTTGAGGAAAAAACCAGAGTTGAATAGAAAACTTGACATCCAGATGCAAGAAGCAAGAGATACCTGAGAAGGTAATCAGGGAAAAGAAATCAAAACGAACTTATCAAAGTTGAACTATTTACATTACTATATAGAAAAACAATAACTGTGACTGATGAAATCTTTCTCAGTATGAAAATAATGGAAGAAGGGTGTATGGTCATATGAATACATATGTGAATGTTTGTGTATATGTTTACAGTTTACAGTTTACATGGATAGAGGGCATAGGTTGAATTTGTTGGGAAGAGAGGATACTTAATGGGTGAAATTATGAGGTGAGAGAGGAAAGTGGCAAGAGGAGATGGGGAGAGACAGGGTAGGGTAAACTATCTCATGTAGTAGAAGCAAGGGGAAGTGGTTGCAAGGGAGGGGAAGAATAGGAAGGCAAAAAGGCAAAACCACATTCTCATTGAATTTGGTTCTGGGAGAGAATGATATACATACTAAATGGGATATCTCAACCTGCAGCAGAATAGGGGGAAGGGGAATGACAGGAGGGATGATGGATGGGAGGGCATACCTGGGGGGAGGGGAGGTTGGAAGTACCCACTATAGAAGAGGGACAGAATCAAGTAGGGAATGGCCAGGTGGGGGGTGGGATGAGTGGGAGGGAATTATAAGCAGCCTTGTATAATATATCTACTATGGTAATGTTTTGCATAGCTAGACATGTACAACATATACTGAATTACTTATCTTCCCAGAGGGAATGGGTGACAAGAGGAACGAAATGGATCTGAAATTCGAGGTCTTAAGATTAAATGTCTCAAATATATATAAATACTATTATTAATACTCTTTTGCTTGTAATTGGGAGATAAGATGTGCAGGCATTTGGGACACAAAGATTCACTTTCCTCTAATGGAAAAGTCGAAGGGGGTATAGGAGAAGATATGGGAGGGAGTAGATTGGAGGAAGCGATATCTTGTGGGACCGATATTCTGGGAGGGTGGGTAGGGGAAAAACAGAGGGGGGAAATAATTGTAACTCAAAATCTGGTGGAAATGAATGATGAAAAAAATAAATTAGAGTGTCATCTTGAAAAAAAAAGATTTGCAAATAGTTTTACACATATTAACTTATTTAATCTTCACAACCCCATAAAATAGGTCCTTGCTATTATCCTTACTTTACATATATAGATATCAAGAGAGGTTAAATAAATTACACAAGTTACACAGCTAATAAGAGCTTGAGGCAGGATTTAAACTCAAGTCTTCCCTAGTTCCAAGTCTAGTACTCTGTTTGTTGTGCCACCTAGTTGGTTTTACTAGACTTGGATTCAAGAAGAGTTCAAATTCAACCCAAGGATACTTAACTGGCAATGGGACTATGGGCAAATTACCTTATCTCTTGGCCTTAGTTTCCTCATCAGTAAAATGCATGGGGCTGGACTCAATGGACTTCCTTCCAGCTCTAAATCTATCATTCTACGTAAAGCACTTTACAAATTTCAGAAAGCTATATAAATGTTACTTATTATTTTTAGTTAACTATTTGAAATAGAAATGTCACTTACAACAATATCATTAAGAATGACTACATAAAACCCAGTACACCAAGAAAATCTGTGCTAGAAGCAAGATAATCTTAAAAGCATTAAGGAATTGTGTTATTTGCTATCTCAAGGAGAAAAATACATGAAGAGTGTGGGAAAAATTCAGGCACAAAATTAAAATGAAAAAAGGTGACTGTGAGAATATACACAATATATTGTGAGACTATCCAATAACAATTACCAACTCAAGTGTCTATTTTCTCCCCTTCACAAAATCTACATGAGAATAATTCATGTAAATTTCTAAGATATCCTTGAAATAAGAGAATGTTACTGGTAACATGAATTTTACAAACTATTTTCTATAATGAACCACATTTTTATTCATCACACGTGTGACCGATACATGTAAAGAATATAATATCCTGCTTTATGGAATGGGTTAAGCAAAAGTGAAGCCCTAAAGGCTCTCTTCCAGGAGTCTCATGAATATCTTAAATCATACAAGATTCTTTGAAAAATGCATCCAGAGAGGGAATTCTCTTCAACAGCCTCTGACTGTTAACATTAAATGAAGTACAAAACATGAGGATACAGGTTCACCAGAGGTATTTCCCACTATAATGAAGGATGATTTAAGTAAAGTCCATATGGAAGACATATACTTCATAAAAAATGAAATCCTGCAGACCTTTCTATTTGTTGAAGATTTTGTGCTGATCGTATCAGGAACCAGAACATTACAGGGTCTTCTCTCTGAGATATATGAATACTTAAAAATCACTGGGCTAAAAGGCCATACAGAGAAAAAAATTAATGGATAGAAAATAATTATTGTACAGACCCTGACACAGAATTGCCTGAACATTCCATTGAGTTTGTACATATATCAGGGAAAATAAATTTGGCTCAAAATTAAAGAGGTGAGAAAGAACTAGCTGATCATATCTGAATGGAATTTTTAATGACTCCCCAAAACTTTCCTTTGGAACACAGGCTAATACTTTTTAAATAATTTTCTTCCAATATGCCCTATGGTCATGAGTCATAGAATACCAAGGTCCTTGAAGAATTACAGTTCTTGGTAAATAAAAGGTCAGTGAAGAGGCACAACGCATTATGTGGGTGTCAGTAGGCTGCAATACATTATGAACCAAAAATTGCACAAGATATGTGGTACAAAAGATGCCATCAGACTGATGTATGATTAGAAAAGAATGTGGACCAGTCATATAGTGGGAGAAAGGGATAACCTATGGAGAGCCCACATGCTCCACTGGTATTCAAGTAATGTCAAGAAAACTAGAAGTCTCCAGCATGTTGATTTTTTCCTCTCTCTTCCATGAGGGATTTATTGGAGGACATGAACAATAGCTTAACAGGGAAGGGAAGGGTTGGGTTGCCATGTCCTCCATGGGAGAGTTACTTGGGGGTGTTCTAAAGTCAGATGAGAGCCAACTGCTAAATTTTCAGTATATTTACACTTCGGAAATCGGCAAATGCTACAAATCAAGACTTGATTCATTGTTTTGCTGATTATCTAGACTTAAGGAAGTGATGGAGAAAATATTAATAAAGAAGATTAAATTTTAAAGTGTGTTGGGAGTACTTTTTCTTTTCTTTCTTTCTTAAAACTATGTCAGCACAACCTTGGTATCTCCAATTATAAAATCACAGATCCTTCAAAGTACCAAAATGAATATTCAGGCGACAAAAAAATATTCAGTGATGGCAATGTTGGGTGATTAATAACCTGGGGGATCAGGAAGGGTATCTTGAAGGAGATGGCACTTAGTTTGATCTTTGAATGGAGTTAGGGATTGCAAGAGGTAGAGATAAGGAGGCAAAGCATTAATGGAAAGCCTGTGCAAAGGTACGGTGGTGGAAAATGGAATTTCATGGACAGGGTACAACAATAAAGCTAGCCTGACTATAACATAGAGTTCATGGGCTTAAAAAAATTATTCATCTCAAATGAATCAAAATTACTTAATCATCTACTTTAGACCTTTACATTTTGCTGAGAAAGAATAGAGGATAGAAACTAGATTTGAGATTTCATGAACATAATCTTCTAATATGGAAATTCCCTCTACCAATGAAGGTACTTTTTCTGAAATTTGAAGTCTTAGTGAGTTGTCTGGGAAGAGATTTAGGGTCTCAGTCACCTCAAGAACAACTATGTTTTATAAACAATTTGTCAGTCTGCATTAGTGGATAGTATATTCATACCAAGAATTCATTAAACATAGGAAATCACAGATGCAGATCAGTAATAACTTCAACGGCTTTCTCCCCTCAATCTTTTGGTATCTTTCCCTTTTTAAATATCTTGAAAATCATTCACTGAGTACTACAAAAATTGTATCACCTCCTGCACATGTCTCTTTTGTGTATATTGTGTTTGATCCTGTTGCTCTTCTTGACTCTATTTTCTTAAGTGCCATTTCTATTTTCTTGTAAAGCATGCTGGGAACATATTGTTAAAATTTCAGGTAGAATAGTTGCATTTTTACCTATTTTTTGTTCTCTGTTTTACATATAAATGCTTTGGCATGTTAAGGGCTGTTAAGGGATCCCTTGAATTTGGTTTTTTGAATTGCCATAGTTTCTAGAAGCAATGAACCCAGAGCATGCAGGATGCCCCAAATGTGTCAAGGATGAGCCTTCCTTCCCCCCTCCCCAACAAAATTTGTAGTTTACACCCTAAGCTATCTGTCCTTGGGAGGCAAGACAGGCAGTAGCCAGTCTGTGCCAACCTGGGAAAATGCCTGTGCAGCTGGGGTCCTTTGCAGATAAGGAGACCCTCCTACTTAGCAGTTCCCAAAGGAAAAGAATGTGACTTTTGCTATAACTTTGCTCCTCCCCTTCGGGAGGGGTTTTGTCCTTTTTCTAACCTTTATGGCACCTTTCCTGTCCCAGGCTATGCCCTTTCCTTTTATCTCCTCCTCCTTTTGTTGTATTGTTATAAATATGTAAACTTCTGTGAGGACTATGAACTCTTTGGGTACCACAAGCATGTTCATTTCTCTTGTAATAAACCCGGTTTCCACATAAATCTCATAAAGCTGTTGACTACCTGTTAACAGTAAACAATATGACAACTCGGCTCTCACTCTAAGCCTTCCCCTCTGATGTTTTCAACTATTTAATGAGGAGATACGGATAGTTATCTATCAATTTCCTTCCTAACATTTTGCCTTTAGTTTAATTATCTTTAGTAGCCATATCTTTCTACAATTGCTTTATGTTGTTTAAATTTCTGTAGGAAATAATGATAATCAAATGCCTTTTCCTTTATATTATCAATAACTTATTTGGATAGGCTGCATTGGAATTGTTATAATTGTTATAACCACAGTGTCGCTTCAGTTTTATTCTTTCATCTAGTTTGGTGTTAATCATGATCTTTGCTCTAACTGATCTGACAGCATATATACAACTAATTCTGTTTATTTCCAAATGCTTTATTAACTTCTTCTGGTTTACATCATTCATTTCTGTAAGATTGTGAGTTACAAATTTTCCCCACACACCACCCCAGAATAGCAGTCCCACAGGATATCCCTTCATCCAATCTGCTCTCTCCCATACCCCCTTCGACTTTTCCATTAGGATAAGGTGAATCTCTGTGCCCCAATGCCTGCACATCTTATCTTCCAGTTACATGCAAAATAGTATTAATAATAGTATTTATATATATTTGAAGCATTTAATTTTAAAACTTTGAATTCCAGATCCATTCCCTTCCTCCCTTGTCACTCACTGCCACTGGGAAGATAAACAATCCAGTACATGTATAGCTATGCAAAACATTACCACAGTAGATATATTATAAAAGACTGGCTATATTTCCCTCCCACCCATCCCACCCCCCACCTGGACCATTCCCTACTTTGATCCTGTCCCTCTTCAAAAGTGTGTGCCTCTAACCTCCCCTTCCCCCACCATGCCCACCCCTCCATCATCCCCCTTTTTGTCCCCCTCCCCCCTACTCTCCTGCAGGGTGAGATATCCCATTAAGTATGTATGTCATTCTCTCCCTGAGCCAAATTCAATGAGAATATGGTTTTGCCTTTTTGCCTTCCTGTTCTTCCCCTCCCCTGCAAACACTTCCCTTTGCCTCTTCTACATGAGATAGTTTACCCCCCCATCTCTCCCCATCTCCTCTCACCACATTCCTCTCTCACCTCTTAACTTCACCCCTTAAGTATCATCCCTTCCCAACAAATTCAACCTGTGCCCTCTATACATGTATACCTGTAAACATATATACACACATTCACATATGTATTCATATGCCCATATACCCTTATTCAACTATTTTTATACTGAGAAAGATTTTATCAGTTACAGTTATTGTTTTTCCATGTAGGAATGTAAATAGTTCAACTTCAATAAGTTCCTTTTGCTTTCTTTTCCCTGTTTACCTTCTCAAGCATCTCTTGCTTCTTGTTTCTGAATGTCAAATTTTCTATTCAACTCTGGTTTTTTCCTCAAGAATGCTTGAAAGTGGGGCGTCTAGGTGGCACAGTGAATAGGCTCTGGAGTCAGAAGGACCTGAGTTTGGATCCAACCTCAGACACTTAATGCACACACAAACAAGAACCTAACTGTGTGACCTTGGGCAAGTTACTTAACCCCAATTGCCCTCCAAAAAGCAAAAAAAAAAAAAGAATGCTTGAAAGTCCTCTATACCACTGAATGACCACATTTTCCCCTGAAACAAGATACTCAGTTTTGCTGGGTAGGTGATTCTTGGTTTTAATCCCAGCTCCTTTGAACTCTGGAATAACATATACTATGCCCTTCAATCCCTCAGTGTAGAAGCTGCTAGGTCCTGTGCTATTCTGATTGTGTTTCCACAATATTGAAATTGTTTCTTCCTGGCTGCTTGTAGTATTTTCTCCTTGATCTGGTCATTCTGGAACCTGACTATAATATTCCTAGGAGTTTTCTTTTTGGGATCTTTTTCAGGAGGTGATTGGCGGATTCTTTCAACCTCTATTTCATCCTCTGGGTCTAAAACATCAGGGCAATTTTCCTTGAGAATTTCTTGAAGGGTGATTTCTAGGTTCTTTCTTTGATCATGGCTTTCAGGTAGTCCAATAATTTTTAAATTGTCTCTCCTGGATCTATTTTTCCAGGTCAGTGGTTTTTCCCATGAGATATTTCACATTGCCTTCTATTCTTTCATTTGTTTGGATCTGTTTAACAGCATCTTGATTTTTCATAAAGTCACTAGCTTCCATTTGCTCCAGTCTAACTCTGAAGGAATGAATCTCCTCAGTGAGCTTTTGAGATTCTTTTTCCATCTGGCAAATTTGGCTTTTTAAGGCATTCTTCTCCTCATTGCCCTTTTGAGCCTCCTTTGCCATTTGAGTTAGTCTATTTTAAGGTGTTATTTTCCTCAGTCAGGCTGTTGACTCTCATTTCATACTTTTCCTGCATCCTTCTCATTTCTCTTCCCAACTTTTCCTCCACTTCTCTTATTTGGTTTTTAAAATCCTTCTTAAGGTCCTCTATGGCCTGCAACCCGCTCATGTTTTCCCCTGGGGCTTTTGGAGCAGGACTTCTGACCTCACAGCCCTCCTCTCGCTCTATGCTTCGATCCTCTTTGCCCCCAAAATAGGAGTCTGATGTTGAATTTTTCTGTTTATTTTTTTCCTTTGCCTAGGCATGTTGCCACTTAATTACTTGACTGTTGGGCTTGTTACCACAGTAGGACTCTGCCACCAGACAGGGGAGCTTCAGTCCCAAACATTGGGGTCTTCTCTACTGCTGGAAGTATTAGTTGGGTGCCCTCCCTGAAGCCCCCACACACTCTGGCAAGCTGGTCACACACCCCAAGACCTCAACCCCAGACCATAATCCAGATCCAAGAAGGGTAAAGCAAGAGTGATCACCCCCAAGACTGATCGCTGGATCCCCCTACAGTCTGCAAGCCAGGAGCTGAAGCTGCAAAATGGTGGCTGTGCCACGGCTGCTCAGTGGCTTCTTGCCCCCAGGGGAAGAAGCTGACACACTCCCAAATACTGGTCCCAAAGCCCATAGGGCACTAACCTCTCACTTTGTCCTAGGCATCTCTGTATTGATAATTCTGGAAAAGCCACAGCTGCTGGTATTCTGGGGTCCCTCCAGCCAGCTGCTGGTCCGGCTGCCCTAGGGCTAAATCCTCTGCCTCAAGGGGTCCTGGGCTTGGCTCCCAGAATGCTGCACTGGCCACTCCCTTCTGGGCTGCTGGGCTGTCCTCAGTGGGAAGTTAGCTTCTCTGTGTCATTCTGTGGGTTCTGGAGCTCGAGAGGTTGTTCAGAGTCCCCTTTTGCATAATTTTGAAGTGGTTTGGGCTGGAGCACCATGGAAGTGCTGTTTCTACTCCACCATCTTGGCTCTTCCCCTTATACAACTAATTCTGACCTGGCTACCATGTTGGCACCATTTGTTTCTTCTCTCTCATAATACAGGGAATTTCATTTTTAAAATTTTGTTATTCAGTACTTGCCTATCTATTTTAGAAAAAGCATTCATGTATTATATAGACTAAAGACTCTACAATTCTTTAGTCTCCTTCATTTCTGAATCCTGAACCACATGTATATGTATACGTCGTTTTTTCTTCATTTTCAAAGAGAACAAATGCCATCACAGAGTGATATCTTAACTTGCCCATGAGTTGTATTTAAATGAGGTAGAGTTACATAAAGTTGTCAGCCTCATTCTCTCTTCCAGTGTCATCAGAGTTCAGTGGCAAGACAAAAGTCAAGATGACTGGTGATGGTTTGGGATGCAGTGGATCACCTTGGTGTCTTCAATGTCTCACCAAACTTGAAGCATTCCACAGTGCCTGGAATGTATTGTCCTCACCCACCCATTCTGCTGGGGGAAGTCTTCATATTCATGGGGTACATGGCATGGGTTTGAGACCTCTCAGTTACCCTCAATCTTATTTAGCCTGTCTACTGAAAAGGTTTACTGGGGTGTGGCCACTGGACATGCTATACGGCACCTTGGAGTCACAAGTTGGGTGAATCAAGTGGACATCAAAGGTGGAAAGCTGCCCTGCAAAGGTCTTGGTAGTCCTCAAATCAGAGGTGCTAGCCTTCCCTGTACACCTCTGTGAACCACAGGCTTTCTACCATAATGCACATCTCCAGCTACATAGTAGATTCACTTTCCAAGGACCATGCTAACAAAGTAGTTACAGGACCATCATTTGTAGATTAATCACATGTAAGAATGCTTTAGCAATGACAACTCATGGGAAAAAAGAAAAATATGAAATGGCCTTCAGTACTCTGTAGCCCTCTTCTGCCTATGCAGAAGGTGGCAGCATTATGGAAAAGGGCGTACAGAGTGAGAAGGATCAGAGTTTGGGTGCCATCTCTAGATCTTAATCTCCAAATGGGATTTCCTGGATCAATGATCAATGAGCTGATATATTTTACTGGAGAAGCTGAACATTCTCAGTACAATAAAAGTAGATGACAAAAGAAAGTTGCAGCAAAACAGAAAATTGACTTAAAATTTCACCTTGAAACAGAAGATAAAGGAATTGATGGAGTAGGTCTCATCATTTGCCAAAAGGCAACAGAAAGTATAATTTCTTTGGACACTTGACTGTTTTACTTTGAAATTCTCGTGATGAACATATACAAAAAGACAACCATGAAGATAATTGCAAATTCCACACCAACATTTGTTGTACAGGGTGAAGTGATATAGAAATACTATAAAGAATTTAAATTCATAGAAAGGTATAAGAAAGGATGAGAAATATATACATATATGGTATGCATGTGTGCTTGTATAGGGTAAATAATGAGACCTACTCCACCAACTCCTTTCTATGAAAGGATGGCAAATAAATACATATATCTGGTCATACACATACAAAGATACATCTACATATGTGTATGGAATGTTAAGGGAGGACTAGCACCTCTGGCATGAGGGCTTGCTGGGCCCCTTTCAGGGCTGCTCATCCACTTTTGATGTGAATAAAGGAAGAAAGAGTAAAGCTAAAGACTTTGTGCAACTCTGCCTCACTTAAATCCAATTCACCCAAAAGTCAAGACATCACCCATGCCATTTGGTGGTGGTTGTCTTTTGTGCTCAAAGAGAACCAAAATGACTTCCCTATGTTGGAGTCAAGGTACAGTGTGTCTCATTATGGCTGACCAGATCAATATGAGTTTGAATTGTTTTAATCTATTTCAATTCCACTATAATTGTTTTATCCATTTTATTTATCATTGCTCTTTTTTGTTTTTGTTATTGTCATTATCATTCTTTTCCTAAGAACAAGATTATAAACTTCACCCAGCCACTGTATAAACTGGATTTGGGGAAATGTGACCTTCAGCTTTCCACTAATATGGTTTTAACATCTTTATTAGTGACTTAGATTAGTATGAGAATTTGAGTCATAGAATCATGGAAGTAGAAAGGACTTCAAATAGTATCTATTTAGTCCTCTATTCAAGGTTTGAATTCTCTTTGCAACATCATTGATAAGACAATGGTCATCCATCCTTGGTTTAAGTACCTCTAGTAATGGGGAATGTATCACTAACAAGTCAGCTATAGTATTTTCAGATAATTCTAATTGTTAGGAATTTCCTCCTTATATGTCCTTATGAGAAATGATTATAGTTAGATTGAAAAATGAACCACAAAAATACAGGATGAGAGATGTGGTTACACAATAGTTTATGTGAAAAAAGTTAGGGTGCTAAGTTGCCTATTTTATGGAAACTTTAAGTAAACAGTGTGACTCAATTGTGAGAAAAACTATTGTGATCTTGGATTGCTTAAATAAGAAAGAAAATGTTATTATATAGAAGGAAGGTAATGATTTCACAGGACTCCCCTGGGTCAAAGCACATCTGAAGCATTTTATTCACTTTTCCCTCCATTTTACAAGAAATATTAAGGGGAACAATATGAAAAATTCCTTATGGTACTTCAAATGTGATGTTCTTCATCAAAAACTAATGAGATGATACATTACTAGAAGAGTCAAACATTTTTAATATGAATAAAACCAGATAACATAAAGCAATTGCAACAAAATAGAAGGTTGTCTCAAAGTTTCTCTTTGAAAAAGTATATAAAGAAGTTGGTAGAGTGGGTCTCATTATGCCAATGAAGCTACTATCTCATTGATGCTGGTAACATCTCCAACTATGCCTGCCCATCCTGTTTAACTGCTCCCCACATAACCTCCTATAAGATGAACTAAGATGTTCTGCCTTTCATCTTTTGGTTTCATTAATGGCAACAACATTTTTATACTGAACTGAAATACATCTTTCTGTAACTTCAAACTATTGGTCTTTTTCTTACTATCTGAAATCACATAGAATAAACAATCTCAATTCCATATAACAATGCTTCATATATTTGAAAAAAAAGTTTTATTCCTCCTGAGTCTTTTCTTCTCTAGGCTTAACATTCCTAGTTGCATCTAGTGACCTTTATAAGGTATGGAGTTCCTAATTATCCTATTCCCCCACATCTGAATGAGTTTCAACTTGTTCCTCTTAATACTCTTCATAAAATGGAGGAAAAACTGAATAAAATGCTCCAGATGTGTTTTGAACCATGCCGAGTACTGTGAAATCATTATCTTCTTCATGTATGATAACATTATCTTACCATTAAAGCTACCCAAGATCATATTAGTTTTTCTCACAATCGTATCACTGTTGACTTAAAGGTTGCATAAAAAAGCAACTTTAGCACCTTAACTTTTTTTCACATGAACTGTTGAATAACCCTATCTCTTATAACATACTTCTACAATTGATTTTTTAAATCCAAGTGTATTGCCATCAAATTTCATAGAGTTAAATTCAACTAAAACTCAAAAACCTTCACTGACTCCTAATTACTTATAGGAAAAAAAGAAACAGACTCCTTTACTTCATATTTAAGACTTTCACTATCTACTTCCAACCTTCTTTCCAACTCTTATTTCACATTGCTCCTTTTCACATTTTCTTTGTTTTAGTTAAACTATACTGGCTGTTTTATCATCTCATCCTTCCCCACCTCTATGCATTCTTACAGACTCTCTTCCATGCCTGGAACATATTTTCTCCTCACACAGCTTACTGAAACCTTCCTATTCCTTTAAGTCTTATGTCAATGAATCCTTTCCTGATTACCCCCAGCAGAAACAGAGATCATTCTCCTCCAACTCCCCTAGAGCACTTTATCTACCTTTGGTTCTATCACATCTAACATTGTATTGTACCAATCATGCATGTGATATTTATGTCACCCCTGCCTCTCAGTATAGTGTAAACTCCTTGAGGAAAGAGACTATATAACATTTTCCATCTTTGTATCCTTAGTGCCTTTCACAGGCACTGATCTTATCTTAGACATAATAGACAATGAATAAGTGTCTGTGGAATGAGTGAATTAATTTCTATTACAACCAAAGATTTACAAAGAGTTTTCCTCACAATAGCTATCAAGCACGCGCAAGGAGTACTATCTCCATTTGATAAATGGAGCCTCAATAAGAGGAAGCAGCTTGCCCATAGTCATATACACAGCCAGCAAATGTTAGAAGCAGTACTGGCATCTAGATCTCTTTCCCAGTCCAGTGAGACCAGATGTCTTCTAATTCAATTTAATCCCATTCTTGTTTTCGTGTCCTTGGGGGATAAAAGAACAACTTGTTAGCTCTAATTAATGAAATATCCATCCAGACACAAAACTTCTAAGTCTATTTCTTCTCAGCCTTCTCTCCTAAAGGTTACAAGGCTACGATTACAATGCCTGCACTCCTGTATGATTGAATGTTATCTACTTGGAAGCTGGAGGTCGTAAGGACTACCTCCAGGCTGACTTACAGATAGAAAAAGTGATACTTCTGTAAAAACTGCAAACTGTGTTCTATAAAGTTTCCTTAAGATGTGGGCCAATGAAAACCAGTAATATAGCACCACCTATTGTAAATTTCTGGAATGATTAGGAAAAAAAGTATGATTAAAAAAAACACTTCTCTCAAAGAGATTTCTCCTTATTGAAGGCCTAGTGAAAAATTCCAAAATACATTTTGAAGAATACATTTCATTCATTTATTTATTTATTTTTACAAGAAGTAGGCTGACTCAGTATGCTTTTGGATTATCAGTATGGTAGTAGATACTCTAAGGTAGTACAGAGTATAAATGATACTGCCTCATATCATACAACTTTTGGAGAGGAAATTTACATTACTATATTTTCTTAAGCAAGTAGAATTGTTATAATAGGGGAAAATGACATATTTGTGATAATTTTAAGGTGATTTGTGAGAAAAAAAATTTTAATTATGTTCCATATATTTTGCATCATTTTTATCAGGAACATTTCTTAACATTGTGTGCCATACAGTCCAGTATTATATTGTCAAAAAAGGGCTTTGAGTGGGAGGGCATGTCTATGTTTTATAACATCATTTATAACATCAACCTCAAGGGCCCACCCTCGTATCCAAGTTTCTATCAGTAAACGTTTATTGCTCTGTTATTTATAAGTTTGTCCAAAGTCACTTTATATTTCTTCCCCCTTCACTAAACTGCTACTCTCACGTCTTAATGTAGTAATTGTCACCAGGGTTAAGTTACATCATTGTTCCACTCATACCAAGTTAGAACAACTTAAAGTACAGGTCCAATTACAGAGTCCAGGTTCAATGTTGGCCTGTGTTGATTACCTGAGGACCAATCTACTATGACTTAGTGAGGCTCATTACTAAAAAGTTGTTGATCAGGAAATGTGTGTGTGTGTGTGTGTGTGTGTGTGTGTGCGCGCGCGCGCGCACACACGCACAATGGGGTTTGGCTGTAACAACTTAGGAAGATTGTCTATGATAATTTGAGTAAGCATAAGGATTACCCACACTGATGAAATAATGACCCTTGTGAAGTTTGAAAGTATATTTCCTTCTGGCATCACACACTGAGTTAATGAGTTCCAGAAATGTATTACTCATTATTTGATGTATTGCTTCCTCCTATTTGTTTCGAGTTTACCTTGCTCAAATTTCAAAGGGGTACACTCTCATCTTAGTATTTCTGGATTTTCCTATTCAGGTCTATGCTCACTTCATTCACACTGTTCGTGATTTTATAGATTTTACACATGTTTTTTCTCAGCCTTAAACTTGAAAGACTAAAATGTCCCAGTCTTCTTAGTTTAACATCATATTATACTTCCCAAATCACTAATAATTCTTCCCAACATATAATCTTTTCAGTTGCATCTCTTTCTATCTTTATTATGGTAGAGCAATCACAGTCACACAGCGTATCCCAATAACAGACTCACCTTGTGTGAGTCTTTTCTTCCTTGTAGGCAATGTACTGCTTATATGATACTGAACAGTCAACAAATTCAAATTCTTTGAATTGTGTGCAGAACACTGCACTAGGTCCTGGGGGGACAAAAGGTTTAAATATAACATATTGCTTACCCTCATGGACCTCATAGTCTAGTAATAGCATGAGACACATATGTAGAGAACTATAAAGCACAACATTACATGATAAGTGATTTATCATAAAATCATACTGGAAGTTACTTCAGAGGCCTTCTGTTCCAAATTGTACCTGAAATGGAATTCCCCTCTATAGCACACTAGTTAAATTTTTCATTGAAGCTACCCTTAAGGATCTCTAGTAAGAGAGCACTCAATACCTCCTATTCTATTCCATTTTGATATGACACAATGTCAGTAAGGAATCTATTCCATTTTGATATGACACTTAATGTCAGTAAGACTTTTCCAGATATTAAGTCTAAATATTAAATCTTAATTAAATTAAATATTAAGTCTGTCTACCTGTTTCTTTCTCTCATTTTCCTACTTACTTCTCCTAGTTATAGAGAAGGCAAACAGAATAAAACAAAAATACTTGTGGACAGAGACTTTTCCCTCAGCTACTGATATGGAATTGGGCAGGCTTTCTCCATATGTCAGGTGACCATGCTATGCCTCATATCCCTCCCCTTTGCTCAGCCCCAGACTTCCATGTCTCTGTGTCCCATCACTATGGCATATGTCTTCCACAGCCTATCTTACCCTACCTCCTTCTGGGGACTTAGGAGTCAAAAGCTTTGAAGTCAGAGTTCAAGCAGATAATTGAAGTATAAATGTTCTACCAGAAATATGCAATGAAATAATATATTTCATCAAATATATTTCAAGAACCTGAATACCAAATTTCAAGAAATAAAAGGAAGTTTCCTAAAATATGTACATGAATTATTGGGCAAAGTATGCATTGAGAAATTATAACAGTTAGTAGGGAGGAATCCCAAGTGCAATTTAAGCAGAAATTTATCTAAGCTGCAGGGCTTCAGGATCAATGAATCTTACAAATTGTTAGGAAAAGATAGTCTCTTATAAAGAAATACCTGTTTGAATCACACAGAGGACTTTTAGTTGACAATCAACAGAAAAAAAAGATTATAATATGAAACACTGAGGGAGGAAAAAGGAATATTGGACTCAACTCTAACTTAAATTGCAAAACTAAGTATATGCCTACAGGAAAGAAGCTGGATTTTCAAAAGGAATCAGTGATTTGAAGGTATTTTGAGAATGCCAGAGATAAGCAGAGTTTTTAAAATGGAAACTCAAGAAAAAATATATTTAACAAAGGTTAAAATTTTAAAAAAAACAAAACACAAAAGGTCCGCGACAACTCACTCTTTACTTGATGCAAGGAGGAGACAAAACTATCATCTTTCAGAAGTGTGACTTTCAAAGGATCATGCAGGAAACAAAGTAAGAATAACTATTGGCCTGGCTGATCCAAAAAATGTATTCTAAAGGAGGGAAAAAGCATGGATAAAAGAAGAGAGACAGAGAGAAAGAGAAAGAGAGAGAGAGAGAGAGAGAGAGAGAGAGAGAGAGAGAGAGAGAGAGAACATAAAATAAAGTATCTACTGAGCACTATGTGTTAGGTACTGGGCTAAGCACAAGGAATACAAATACAAGCAAGCAAAATAGTTCCTACCCTCAACGAGCTTGCATTTTAATTGAAAAATAAAACATATCAGGAGAGCTGGAAGAGAAGAGGGTTATACTCAGTAATATGGTATGGAGATGTCCTGGCAATTATGTATAACCTGGTTCTGGGGAAGAGAAGGCAAAAGTTCACCTGCCAGGCATCCTAGCAGCACAGTCGTAGGTTGGGGAGAAGATAGAGAGGGACGGGAGAGAATGACCAGAGGCAGGCATAATTTATATGACTTGCCTTTCCAATTCTCCTTAATGCTAGTAACTCCTCTCTATTGATTCTCTCTGATTTTTCCTTCATATAGGAAGGTAATTTGTAGGTAATTTGCTTGTTTCCCCCATTAGACTCAGCTACGTGAGTGAAAATACTGTTTTATCCTTTATCCTCAATGCTACATAATGCCTGACATATAGTTGGTACTTAATAAATGCTTTTTGACTAGATGATTGACTGGTGACCATTGGTAGGCAGGGATACAGAGGTTGTTTCCTCCTCCTCAATGTTCCAACTTATTAGGGAGGAATCTAATCTAATCTTCAGAAGGAAGATTCTACCGATGTACACCAAGTGCCCTGACTGAGGTGACTGACACAGGAAGACCTCAAAGAAGTACATGTAGAGGGGATGAAATGGCAGAATTATGTTTCTTGAAATCAGCAACTAGGGAAGAAAGTTATTTATGTGAAGAAACATAATTATCTAGTCTGAGCAAGAAAAATATGAAAATAAATATCAGTAAAAGTAGAATCAATTGATCTAAATCTATGGATATTTCCATATCTGGGAGTGAAGACAAGAATCAGATTATATTGAGGTAAGATGACCAGAAACTTAAATCTTCATAAAAAAAATTAAGGTCAAGATTTAGCCAACTGTTCTGAGGTACCACATCTCACCAGTCAGATTAGCTAAGATGACAAAACAGGAAAATGACAAATTCTGGAGAGGATGTGGAAAAATTGGAACACTAATGCATTGTTGGTGGAGTTGTGAACTGATTCAGCCATTCTGGAGAGCAATCTGGAACTATACCCAAAGGGCTATAAATAATTGCATACCCTGTAACCTGGCATTACCACTTTTAGGGCTGTATCCCAAAGAGATCACAGAAGTGAGAGGAAGACCTGTATGTACAAAAATATTTATAGTAGCTCTTTCTGTGGTAGCAAAGAATTGGAAATTAAGGGGATGCCCATCAATTGGGGAATGGCTAAACAACTTGTGGCATATGAATGTAATGGAATATTATTGTGCTATAAGAAATGAGGAGCATATGGACTTCATATTTACCTGGAGAGAATTATACAAACTGATGCAGAGTGAGAAGAGCAGAACCAGGAGAAATCTGTATACAATTATAGACACAACATATGTGTGATGACCAACCTTGATAGACTGGACTCTTTTAAGCAATGCAAGTTTATAAAACAACTCTAAAAGGCTCATGATGGAAAGAGATGTCTTCATTCAGAGAAAGAATGAGAAAGAACAGTTGGAATACATATTGAAGCAAACTACCTGCTCTCTTTCTTTTTCTTGTTTAGTTTTGTTTCCTCTTTACAATCCTTCTTTACAACCTGACTAATGCCTTGTGATGAATTCACTAATCCCATGTGAAAGTGCTTGCAGATCCTATACTTGATTGCATGCCACCATGGGGGGTGGGGAGGAGAAGGAAGGGGAGAAAATTTGAAACTCAAGGGATTGTGGAACTGAATCTTATAAACTAAAAGTAAACTAATCAATTAGTTAATTAAGAATAATACACTTGGGGCAGCTAGGTGGCGCAGTGAATAGAGCGCCAGCCCTGGAGTCAGAAGGACCTGAGTTTGGAGCCGGCCTCCGACACTTAATCCACACAAACAAAAAAAACCTAGCTGTGTAACCTTGGGCAAGTTACTTAACCCCAGTTGCCCTAAAGGGGCGGCTAGGTGGCGCAGTGAGTAAGAGTGCCGGCCTCGGAGTTGGGATGACCTGAGATCAGTTCCAGCCTCAGAAAATGAGCACCCACGCATAAATAATGACTAGCCATGTAACCTTGAGCAAGTTACTTAACCCCAATTGCTTTAAAAAAAAAAAAAAGAATAATACACTTTCGGGGCGGCTAGGTGGCACAATGAGTAGAGCATCGGCCCTGGAGTCAGAAGGACCTGAGTTTGGATCCAACCTCAGACACTTAAGGCACACACAAACAAAAACCTAGCCGTGTGACCTTGGGCAAGTTACTTAACCCCAATTGCCCTCCAAAAAGCAAAACAAAAACAAACAAACAAACAAACAAAAAGAATAATACACTTAGACCAAAAAAAAAAAAAAAAGATTTAGCCAACTGGGTTGGTGTTGAAAGGGAAATAGCAGGGATTTGTAGAAAAGGAAAATGACTAGAATCAGATTATTTCAAGCATAACCAGCTATAGGTACCCAATTCGGATTTAAAAAGTTAAAATAAATGTAATATAAGAGGCTTGATAGAGAACAGAGCAAACTTCAATGCTACTGGGTTGAAGTCATTCATAAAATGGAACATAATTTCAAAATTTATTAAACAACAGAACCTGACAATCTACTACATAAAAAATACTTAAATATAATACTCACAGAATCTGAATGAGGGACTGGAGTAAAATGTAAACTGTAAAATGTAACTGAATAAAAAAAACAGGGATAATAGTTATGATTTCATATCTGGCAAAAAAACAAAACAACCAGATTGTGTAATTGAATTATGCCTAATAGAATAGTGAAAGATGAATATGAAATATACATACGTGAAATAGCATAGAACTTGTCTTATCATGATTCTGGATCAGAAGGAACATAAAACGTAATCACAGCCAAATTTAAACTCAATAGAGAATTTACTAAAAGCATCTAAGTCACTCATGGCACCTTACTACACACAAATGGACAGGAGAACACTGATATATGATATCTTTGGGTCATAACTGTGAGTTAACTCTGAAAATAATAGCTACTCATGTAAACACAACACAGGATATCAATTGTTTCTTGTTAGACCAATTTAGATTGACCCTGGGATAGGGTAGGGTCTCTACTGTTAAGTTCTGAAGTAGACTAAAGGAGCTAGAAACTTTTATGGATGTACCAATCAAGAACAAATAGAATTCTTTGAATGCACCAGGCATGAGCATTGCTTTGGTATCTACATGAATTCACTTGTCATTCTAGCACTGTGGATCTTCTACTTACTGCATATGTGACCTTGGGAAAGTCAGGTCATGTTTCTAAGATTCAGATTCTTCATCTTTAAAATAAGGAGGTAGTCTAGGTCAGTTGTGTCAAACTGATATAGAAATGGGGCCACTAAACTGTACGTAAGATTCTTAAGGTTGCATAGAGACATAGAAAATCATGTTATATTAATAGGACATATTATCTATGTCCTATTGTATTTTTATTTATTTTACTAAATGTTTCCCAATGACATTTTAATATGGGTCAGGTCACACTTGACTCTTAGGTCATGTGTTTGACACCTCTGGATTGCATAACCTCTCAGATTACTTTTATCTACAAATCACTGTGATCCCATGATCTATTTCTAGCTACATATTTCCCTTGCACTCCCTGTGAGATCTAAACAGACTGTACTAGTATCTCCATACTAAAAAAAAGAAGCTACCTGAATTTTAAAATATCATAGATAGTAAGATAACTATAGGTGACTTCAATACAGCACTTTCAAATGCCAACAAATATAACAGAAAAGTTTTTTTTTTTTTTTAAGGAATTGATTTTCCTGAATAGAATATTAGAAAAAATAGCTTTGGAAGACATTTAATGATTATTTAATAGCAATAAAATTATTATTTAGCATCATAATCCTCTATACAAATAATCATAAGGGCCTTCCAGCCAAAATGGCTGCATGAAGAAATGGTGGACCCTTCAGGTCCCATATACCTACTCAAGTAGAACTCTGAAAGTCATAGTAGGCTGGATAATGATCAAGAAATTCAGTAAGAAACTACAGTAGGCGGAGCCAAGATGGCGGAGTAGAAACAGCTCTTCCAAGCCT
>WOXC01010137.1:0-16747 GCA_011680675.1 Gymnobelideus leadbeateri | reverse complement strand
TCCCAAACTGAAAACTCCAAGAAACATAGTAGCCAAATTCCAGAATTACAAGATTAAAGAAAAAATTCTACAAGCAGCCAAAAAGAAACAATTCAAATATCGAGGAACTACAGTTAGGATCACACAGGACCTAGCAGCTTCCACATTAAAAGAGCGGAGGGACTGGAATTTGATATTTCGTAGGGCAAGAGAGCTAGGACTACAACCAAGGATTAACTACCTGGCAAAACTGGGCATAATCTTCCAGGCAAGGAGATGGTTGTTTAATGAAATAAGGGACTTCCATATGTTCCTGATGAAAAAGCCAGAGCTCAATGGAAAATTTGTTCTCCAATTACAAGACTCAAGAAAGACATAAAAAGGTAAACGAGAGAAACACAGGCTCACACATGCATAAGTGCACACACCCACACCCACAAACACACGATCATTACTTGGGATACAACAAGAGCAAAATGTTCACATCCCTATATGTGGAGCTGATAACTGTCAATATTCAAAATCTTTATGATTATCATGACCTTCAAAAGGGTTATACTTAGATAGAGGGTGTGGGTATGAATGCACTAACCTGATGTCTAAAAAAAACAAAAAACAAAAAACAAAACTATTAATGGGACCAAAGAGAATGTAATGGGAAAAAGGAAAGGGTTAGATAGGAAAAGGTAAAATATGCCATCTGAAGAGACATTAAAACACACTATAGAAGAGGGAAAGAAAGAGGGAGAGGAACATCATTTAAACACTATTCTCACTGGTTCTGTTTCAAAGAGGGATCAACTTAAATCAGTGAAGTTTAAGATTTTAATGTGAATAGACACATAAATTCATTAAATAGAGGAAAAAGAGGGAGGGAGAGGAGCAATGTTTGAAATTTTCTCTCATTGGTTTGGAATCAAACGGGGAGTAATTCACTCTGATAAGTATAAAAACTTATTTTGTCCTATAGAAAGCAGAAGAAGGGTAAGGGGGGGGTGAAAAAGAGGAGACTAAAGGGGGGGGACTAGAAGGGAGGGAAACAGTAATAAGGGGAGAGGGTAGGTTAAGAAGAGGGATCACTGGGTGGGAACACTGAGGGAGGGGGCAGTCAAAAGGGAAAACATCAAGGAGGGGAAGGGAGAAGGAAGAAACAAAAACATAAACAGGGGAGGGAATAGGATGGAGGGGAAGAGACAGATAGTCATTATTACTGTGAATGTGAATGGGATGAACTCTCCCATAAAACAGAGGTGGATAGCAGAATGGATTAAAAACCATAATCCTACAATATGCTGTCTACAAGAAACACATTTGAAACAAAAGGATACCCACAGGGTAAGGGTAAAAGGTTGGAGTAAAATTTATTATGCCTCAGCTAAAGTAAAAAAAGCAGGGGTAGCAATACTTATCTCAGATAAAGCAAAAGCAAAAATAGATCTAATTAAAAGAGATAAGGAAGGAAACTATATCCTACTAAAAGGCACCATCGAGAATAAAGCAATATCACTACTTAATATATATGCACCAAGTGTTATAGCATCTAAATTCCTAGAGAAGAAGTTAAAGGAATTAGAGGAAGAAATAGATAGCAAAACTATACTAGTGGGGGACCTTAATCTTCCCCTCTCTGAACCCGATAAATCTAACCTCAAAATAAACAAGAAAGAAGTTAAGGAGGTGAATAGAATCTTAGAGAGACTAGATATGATGGATTTCTGGAGAAAACTGAATGGGGATAAAAAGGAATTTACTTTCTTCTCAGCAGTGCATGGTACATACTCAAAAATAGACCATGTACTAGGGCATAAAAACCTCACAATCCAATGCAGAAAGGCAGAAATATTAAGTGCATAATTCTCAGATCATGATGCCATAAAAATTATATGCAATAAAGGGCCATGGAAAGATAGACTAAAAACTAATTGGAAATTAAACAATTTAATCCTAAAAATTGGTGGGTCAAACAAGAAATTATAGAAACAATCAATAATTTCATTCAAGAGAATGGTAATAATGAAACAACATACCAAAATTGAAAAAGCTAGAAAAAGAACAAATTGAAAATCCCCAATTTAGTACTAAATTAGAAATATTGAAAACCAAATGTTAGATTAATAAAATTGAAATTAAGAAAACCATTGAATTAATAAATAAAACTAAGAGCTGGTTTTATGAAAAAATCAACAAAATTGATAGTCCCTTAGTCAATACGATAAAAAAGAAAGAAGAAAACCAAATTATGGGTATCAAAAATAAACAGAGTGAATCTACCTCCAATGAAGAGGAAATCAAAAAAATAATGAGGAATTATATTTCCCAATTGTATGCACATAAATATGACAATCTTAGTGAAATGGATGAATGTTTACAAAATCACAAGTTGCCCAGATTAACTGAAGAGGCAGTGAATTAGCTAAATAACCCCATCTCAGAAAAAGAAATCAAACAAGCCATCAAAGAACTCCCTAGGAAAAAATCTCCAGGGCCAGATGGGTTTACTAGTGAATTCTATCAAACATTTAAAGAACAATTGATTCCAATACTCTACAAACTATTTGGGAAAATTAGTGAAGAAGGAGTCCTACCAAACTCTTTCTATGACACAAATATGGTACTGATTCCTAAATCAGAAAGAGATAAAACAGAGAAAGAAAATTATAGACCAATTTCCCTCATGAATTTAGATGCAAAAATTCTAAATAAAATATTAGCCAAAAGACTCCAACAACTCATCACAAAAATAATACACTCTGATCAGGTAGGATTCATTCCAGGAATGCAAGGATGGTTTAATATTAGGAAAACCATCAGTATAATTGAGCATATCAACAATAAAACTAGCAGAAACCACATGATCATCTCAATAGATGCAGAAAAGGCTTTTGACAAAGTACAACACCCATTCCTATTAAAAACAGTAGAAAGTATAGGAATAAATGGAGCCTTCCTCAAAATAGTTGATAGCATCTATTTAAAACCATCAGCAAGTATTATATGCAATGGGGATAAACTAGAAGCCTTTCCAATAAGATCAGGAGTAAAACAAGGGTGTACACTATCACCCCTCTTATTCAATCTGGTACTAGAAACACTAGCAGTAGCAATTAGAGAAGAAAAAGAAATCAAAGGAATCAAATTAGGTAAAGAAGTGACCAAGCTATCACTCTTCGAAGATGATATGATGATATGCTTAGAGAATCCTAGAGAATCAAGTAAAAAACTACTAGAGACAATAAATAAATTTGGCAAAGTTGCAGGATATAAAATAAACCCACATAAATCCTCAGCATTCCTGTACATCTCTAATGAAACTCAACAGCAAGAGATAGAAAGAGAAATTCCATTTAAAGTCACTGTAGACATTATAAAATATTTGGGAATCTACTTGCCGAAACAAACCCAGAATCTATATGATCACAACTACAAAACACTTCTCACACAAATAAAAGCAGATCTAAATAGTTGGAAGAATATCAATTGCTCGTGGCTGGGTCGAGCTAATATAATAAAAATGACAATTTTACCCAAACTAAACTATATATTTAGTGCCATACCAATCAACTTACCAAAAAACTGCTTTCTAGAATCAGACAAAATAATAACAAAATTTATTTGGAAAAACAAACGTTCTAGAATATCAAGGGAATTAATGAAAAGAAATGCTAGGGAAGGTGGACTAGCTATGCCAGATCTTAATCTGTATTATACAGCAGCAGTCATCAGAACTGCTTGGTACTGGCAGAGGTGTAGAGTAGTGGATCAATGGAATAGATTAGGTGCAGGAGACCCAGCAGTTAATGAATATAGCAATCTATTGTTCGATAAACCCAAAGACCCCAGTTTTTGGGATAAGAATGCACTATTTGACAAAAAACTGCTGGGAAAACTGGAATACAGTATGGCAGAAACTGGGCATAGACCATTATCTAACACCATATACCAAAATCAAGTCCAAATGGGTGCATGATCTAGGTGTAAAGGATGATAATGTAAGCAATTTGGGAAAGCAAGGAATAGTTTACCTGACAGATCTGTGGAGAGGGGAAGACTTTAGGACCAAATAACAATTGGAGAGCATTATAAAATGCAAAATGGATAATTTTGATTATAGTAAATTGAAAAGCTTCTGTACAAACAAAGCCAATGTAACCAAGATCAAGAGAGAGGTGGGAAATTGGGAAAGAATTTTTACAACTTGTTTCTCTGATAAAGAGTATGACAACGATTTTTTTTTAAAGATATCAGTATCTATTTGGTAACAACTAACTAACAATGGGAAAAAAAGTATACATATTTCTCAGTTGAGTTTGGCAGTTTTACAAAAATTGAACACCTATTAGGTCACACAATTTTTACAAGCAAATGCAAAAAAGGAGAAATATCAGACATATAATTTATTGTTTATTGTGCAATAAAATTATGTTCAACATAAGAAGTTCAAGATAAAAATTATATTTAGTCATTGAAAAAATTGATTAACAATTGCTTGGATGCTAAATAACTTGATAATAAAGAATTGGTGGTTCAAGGAACATCGGAAAGATGATAGAGAATTTTGCTAAAAAAATGGTAACAATGAGATGCAACAAATACACACACACACACACACACACAGACACAAGCCCACTTTCTAAGTAATTTCTTCAACAAGAATGACAAAGAACATGTTAATAAAGTGGGCATGCAACCAAAATCATTAGAAAGTCATCAGGTTGTACTTACTCAGGTCATGCCACAGGTGGCTGCCTAACTGGGAACCATGGTGGTGCTGAAGGGAATCCCTGCACTGGTCTCCCCGGAGCTGCTATTCGCCCTGGCGAAGATGGGGCACGGAGACGAGATTGTTCTTGCAGACGCCAATTTCCCTACTTCTTCTATATGCCGGTGTGGCCCAGTGGAAGTCAGAGCAGATGGCTTGAGTATTCCACAGCTACTGGAGTCTGTTTTGAAGCTGCTACCTTTGGATACTTATGAGTCGAATTCGGTAGTAGTCATGGACCTGGTGGAGAGTGACAAGGCAAAAGGTCTCCAGACACCTGATGTGTGGCAGATCTACAAAAGCCTCCTGTCTCAGGCTGGTTTCAGGGAGGACCTGGGGAAGATGGAAAGGTTTGCTTTTTATGAACAAGCAAAAAAGGCTTTTGCTGTGGTTGCAACAGGAGAAACAGCTCTATATGGGAACATAATCCTCAGGAAAGGTGTGATTGGCCCACAGGAGCAGCACTAGGACCTGAAGATGAAGAAGACCCAATGATAGCCATCAGAAGACACATCTATTCCTCAGTTCTGAAATGACCCCTCACAGTAATGCGTACACATAAAGGTTCATGTGAAAGTGGAGGGGAAACCAGAATTTGGCTCTAATTTTAATTAAATAAATACATTTCCTACTTCAAAAAAAAAAAAAAAAAGAAAGTCATCAGGTTAAAAAATCCTATTTAAGCACCAGAAAAAAAATTTGACAAAGGAGACAAATAATATTCAATATAGAAACACATTAAATTAATGAATGATACTTGGAGCTATTTTATTTCCCCATAAACCAATAAAATAGATAATTTGTTAGTTCATCTGACCTAAAAAATAAATCTAAAAATCCCAGATCATTAGGACAAAAAAGGAAAAAAAGAAGAATTTGAAAAAAAAATAAGAAGAAATGAGGGATATTATTAGAAACTATTTTGTCCAACTATATGCTAATAAAGCTGACAATCTGAATGAAATAGATGAATATTTATTAAAATATGAAATACCTAGAATAACAGAAGAAAAAACAGAGTAGTTGAGCAAAATTATATGAGGAAAATAAATTGAACAAGACCTAAGTGAACTCCTGTATAAAAAATCCCCAGGACCATATGGAGGTACAAATTATATCAATTATAATCAAACCTTCAAAGAACAATTAATTTAATATAACTTAAGTTGCAAAAAAAAATGCAAAATGAAGGATTCTCCCCAAGGCCTTATATAATTCAAGCATAGTCTTTAAATGTAAACCAAAGAGGGTCAAAATAGCAAATGAAAATTATACCCTTATATCCCTAATGAACATTGATGTAGTAATTTAAATAAAAAACTCACTAAAGGGTGTTACAAAAAAGAAATGTCTTTCAAGGGGAAATGATTCTTCAAAGAGTTTAGGATTTGATACAGTTAAGCTGAAACATTCTTTTTTTAAAATTTATTTTATTATATTTTTTTTGCTTTTTTGGCGGGGGCGGGGGAGCAATTTGGTGGGGCAATTCGGGTTGAGTGAGTTGCCAAAGGTCACATGGCTAGTTTTTTGTTAAGTGTCTGAAGCCGGATCCGAACCCAGGTCCTTCTGACTCCAGGGCCGGGGCTTTATTTATTGCACCTCCTAGCCACCCCAAAATTGAAACATTCTAAGGGCATTTATAGATAAATTGGAAAAGAAGATACTCATAAGTATGAAATGGAAAAGATCTAACAGTCTATCTATAGAAAGCTACTCTTATAAAAATAATTGATACAACTACAGATTTAATATTTATTACCTTCAAAATTAACTACAATATTTATGGCATATGGGCACGCAGGAAGAAGAAGTGGGAAAAATGAATGAAGCAGACAATACATCTGCAAAATAAATCTGTAATGCAAGTAGCATAATTTCAAAGGTGTTTGCTTGGACTTATTGGGAATCAATTTTCACAATATCTCAGAAAGGAAATTTGCAAAAGAATTAAAATTTGATCATAGATCCTACTGACAAAAAATAGTTGAGTTAACATCAGAAATTACCCATGTGGGGCATATAGGTCTTGCAGTGAATAGAACGCTGTCCCTGGAGTCAGGAGGACCTGAGTTTCTCAAATTCAGCCTCAGATACTTGCAAACTTACTAGTTGTGTGACCTTGGGCAAGTCACTATACCTCAATTGTCTTGCCTTTCCCCCTTCAAAAAAAAAAAAGAAATTGCCCATGTGCAGTGAATGTCAGTAAATTTTTAACAATCAGCTCTTGTCGGGGGGATGTACATATACTATACTTTATTCGAATTAACATTTTCTACATCACTTAAACCTATACAATGAAAAAAACCATAATGAATCAAGCCCCAATTTGTAGCTTTTGCTTATTTATGAGATATAAAATTCATACTGAAAATTTAACAATCTGCTCTGATGACCTGGTATAACGTAGTTCTAGCACCACTGTTCTACTTGTTCCCTTTCTCATCTTCATAAAATCTTTATTGAATGTATCTTGATGATAACTTGAAAGAAGAATGTGTAAGCTTTGGAAGATACTTTTCTTCAATAGATTACATCATTAGGACTCAATGGATATAGAGAATTCTAATTGTTTTTTATGACTAACTCATATTGGACTAAGTAGAAAAAAATGCAGTCTTAATAAAATGCATCTGTTACCCATGTGTTAAACACTTAACTAAAGTACAGATTTGACAACAGATAGAACTTTGTTCATTGACTTGTTGAAGAATCATTATTACATGTGGTGCTCATTGGTGTCATAGTGAGATGCTTTACTCAGCGTTCAAATCAAAGAATTGTTTGTTGATAGGGAAGTTTTGTAAATACTTCTATTATTGCATTGAGCCCTGGAACATTGCAGAGCCCTCTGGATGAAATTCAAATGCTTTTGGAAGAGATCAGCCTAATCATTCATACTGGGAAAACAAAGTAGATCAAAAATGGCAATTACTAAATGGTGCTAAAAGTTAAAAGAGGAACTCATTGAATTCAACCATTTTTATGTATACCTCAGACTGATACTGTAAACAGATAATGAGTTGGATACCAAATTGAAAAGAAGCAGATCAGGCTGAATTACATCTATAAAATCACCCAGTGTTTTTGATGAACCCATATAGCTCACTGTTGCAAAAGACAGACTTTTACCTATGCTCTGAAAGTGAGGTTATGTGGGGAATATTCCAGGACCATCATAATGTGAGAAGACATAAGATTTTAGATGACTCAAAGGGAAAGTAAAGACAGTTGTTAGTTGCAGAACATGAAATTCATTTTAACTTTTAATTTTTTTTTTCAAAATGCTTTATTAACTTCTGGTTTACATCATTCATTTAGGCAAGATTTTGAGTTACTATTTTTTCCCTTTCCCCCACCCCAGAATAGCAGTCCCACAGGATATCCCTTCATACCATCTGCTCTCTCCCATATCTTCTACCATACCCCCTTTGACTTTTTCAGTAGGGCAAGGTGAATCTCTGTGCCCCAATGCCTGTATATCTTCTTTCCCAATTATATGTAAAATAGTATTAATAACAGTATTTATATATATTTAAACATTTGATTTCAAAACTTTGAATTCCAGGTTCATTCCCTTCCTCCCTTGTCACCCACCCTTACTAGGAAGATAAACAATTCAGTATATGTCATACATGTGTAACTATGCATAACATTACCATAGGAGATATATTGTAAAAGACTGAATATATTTCCCACCCTCCTATTCCACCTTCCACTTGTTCTACTCCCCACTTTGGTCCTGTCCTTTTTCAAAAGTGGCTGCTTCCAAATCCCCCTCTCCACTCCAAGCCTGCCCTCCCTTCCATTGTCCCCCCTCTCATCCCCTTCCTCCCTACTCTCCTGTGGGGTGAGATATCCTATGTATTATGTATGTCATTCACTCCCTGATCCAAATTTGATGAGAATAAGGTTTTGCCTTTTTGCCTTCCTGTTCTTCCCCTCCCCTGCAACCACTTTCCCTTGTTTCTTCCACATGAGACAGTTTACCCCATTCTGTCTCTCCCCATCTCGTCTCATTATATTCCTTTCTCACCTCTTTAATTTCACCTTTTAAGTATGATCCCTTCCTATTAAATTCGACCTGTACCCTCTATCTATGTATACCTGTAAACATATATATACACATTCACATATGTATTCATATGCCCATATACCATTCTTCAACTATTTTCATACTGAGAAAAGTTTCATGAAATTCATTTTAAAAGAAAATAATGAGATGAGTGAATATTATTGTTAATACCACTGCTGCTTCCTCAGTACTTTTCATACATTAATTTGATCTCCATGAAGTTGATAATATTTTCATCACCATTTTACAGATGGGTATACTGATGTTGAATTAAGTTAAGTAAGTGACTTACACATAGTCATACAATCATTAAATGTTAGAGGCAGGATTTGAAGACGGTCACTCCCAATTCCAGGGCCAGTATTCAATCCATAACAACCGAAAGAAAGACAAATTAGAATTGCACACGGTGAGAAGACATGGCAAAATTGTGATCTTTAGGTGGAAAGATGGAAAGAAGTATTTGCATACTAAAGAAGACATAGATCCATCTAGGTATAGAAGTCATTGCCTTAGATATTTTAAATTCTCTTATTGAAAAATTAAAATGTGCTATGTTACCTCCTAACTGAAGTCATGAAGGTTAGTTAACAATGAAGGTACAACCATTCTTTTGGGGCCTACTGACTGCTTTTGCCATGTGACAGGAAGAATCTGTTTTGTTGTTGTTGTTACTCTTATCTTTATCCTGATCTGTATGAACTAAGTAAGGGCACATTCACCACTTGAATGTACCAATATTGTAAAAAAAAAAGCAAATCAAAACCCAAAACTAATGGTTTACAAGTTTCTTGCAGTTGATTTCAATTAAGCATTTATAAACAGATTTATTTCTGTCATTTTTTTGGCAGTTGACCTAAAAATGACCTTTACTGAAGCCCATTTGACTTTATTCTATATAGAATATTAAGTGAACAAGTTCTGGTTGACTCTTCCCTAGAATGAGAGTTCCTTGAAAAATGAGGAGAGAAGTAAAAAATGGATTATATGTATATATACACACTTACACACATTTATCTATCTATCTATCTATCTATCTATCTATCTATCTATCTATCTATCCAGTATGATTTCTAGCAACCAAATAATATTTATTGAATTAAAGATATGCATAGAAATATATATCTAGTATATATGTGCATATATACATCGTATGATATATAGTATCATATACATATTTATGTATATGTATAGATGTATGTATATTTATACAAACACAAACACTCAAAGAATATTTCAAAGGGCTTTTGGGATACCCTCTACATGTTAAAAATATATACTTAGTCATATGGGTATATCCATAACATATACCTATCCATAGCATATGTATACTATGTATGTATTTTTGTATGTGGCATGAAGTAGATGAGGGCATAATATAGAGGTAAATGAGAGGAGCTTGATCTATATGCACACACAAATGGGAGGAGGGATGGTGGTATTTTCATAAACAGGACTTCGGTCTCCAGGGCCCATTTCCCAAGCAGTCAATTCAGTTAGAAAAATAAAATGTCATTTAATTGGCAGGGAAATGGCTTAAATTCTGTGTGACAAGCTAATAGAAATATATACTGCAGATGGAAAGGAAAAGAGAAAAGGATGTAAATGAAATGTTAATTATGAAAATGATTAAAATATAATAATGTACAAAATTAGTCCAGCTCCACAGTAATTGATGCAAAATTGTATAAATTTGTGATATGTAATCACAATCAAAGTAATATTATAAACTTAAAAAAATAAATTGCTTAAAATTGATGCTTAGGTGGTATTGTGTTGACAGCTATCTACTAAAACTGTAGAAAAAGCTAGCTTGATACAAAATGACTTGCATTTAAAAGTCAGTTCACATTTTGGGTTAATTGGCATCCACTTAAGTTTTGATGTCTTTCTTGTTAAATATAAAGTTAATCTTAATAAGCACTGAAAATGGGGGAGGGACTTAAAGTACTTAGAATCAGACTGTAGTTAATGACATAAATAATATTATTCAGGAGAGGCTAAAAAGTTGGTGAGAATGCTTGTTCTCTTGCCCTGATGTAATACTCAACTTTCATAATATGAATGCAATGCACTTATAAAGAATGTGCTCATCAAGATTCTGTCAGATGGTTCCTGAAGAAAAATAATGATTCTATATATGGAGATAAAGGAACCAAAGATAAAATTGAGGAAAATATTTTAACTTGCCTTCTAAGTGTGAAGGCAAATTACCCTGTAATCATCGCCAAGTATGTATTTAAAATTTCTGGTATCTCATTGTAGTATGAATGTGGCCTTGTGTTCTTTTTTTTGTTTGTTTTGGAGGGAAGAAGGCAGGGCAACTAGGGTTAAGTACTTGCACAAGGTCATATGGCTATTAAGTATAAAGTGTCTGAGGTTGGATTTGAACTCATGTCCTCTGGACTCTGGGGCTGGTACTCTATTCACTTCACCACCTAGCCACCCCTGGCCTTGTGTTCTTTTCTTCTCTTTTTTTTTTTTTCAAATGCTTTATTAAGTTCTGGTTTACATCATTCATTTCTGTCAGATTCTGAGTTACAAATTTTTCCCCATTTTTCCCCTACCCACAACCCTAGAATAGCAGTCCCACAGGATATCCCCTCATCCCATCTGCTCTCTCCCATCTTTTCTCCCATACGCCCTTCGACTTTTCCAGTAGGACAAGGTGAATCCTCGTGCCCCAATGCCTGCATATCTTATCTCCCAATTATATGCAAAATAGTATCAATCATAGTATTTATATATATATATATATATATATATATATATTTAAAATTTTGATTTTCAAAGGAAGATATGCAACTCAGTATATCCTATACATGTGTAGTTATGCAAAACATTGCCATAGTAGATATATTGTAAAAGACTGAATATATTTCCTTCCCTCCTATCCCACCTCCCACCTGGTCCACTCCCCACTTTGGTCCTGTCCCTTCTCAAAAGTGGGTGCTTACAAATCGCCGCCATCCTGAGCCTGCCCTCCCTTCCATTTTCCTCCCTCTCATCCCCTTCTCCCCTACGGTCCTGTAGGGTGAGAAACCCTATTTAGTATGTATGTCATTCTCTCCCTGATCCAAATTCAATGAGGATAAGGTTTTGCCTTTTTGCCTTCCTGTTCTTCCCCTCCCTTGTAAACATTTTGCCTTGCTTCTTCAATATGAGATAGTTTACCCCATTCTGTCTCCCACATCTCCTCTTATTATACTCCTCTCTTACCTCTTAATTTCACCTTTTAAGTATCATCCCTTCCTATTAAATTTGACCTGTGCCCCCTATCTTTATATACCTGAAAACATATATACACACATTCACATATGTATTCATTTACCCATATACCCTTCTTCAACTATTTTCATACTGAGAAAAGTTTCTTCACTTACAGTTGTTGTTTTTCCTTTTGGAATATAAATAGTTCAACTTTGATAAGTCCATAATGATTTCTTTTTCCCGTTTACCTAATCTTGCTTCTTGTATCTGAATGTCAAATTTTTTATTTTATTTTTTTATTTTTTGCTTTTTGGAGGGCAATTGGGGTTAAGTAACTTGCCCAAGGTCACACAGCTAGGTTTTTTTGTTTGTTTGTTTGTTTGTGTGTTTGTTAAGTGTTTGAGGCTGGATCCGAACACAGGTCCTTCTGACTCCAGGGCCGAAGCTCTACTCACTGTGCCACCTAGCCACCCTCAAATTTTCTATTCAACTCTGGTTTTTTCATTAAGAATGCTTGAAAGTCCTCTATTCCACTGAATGACAATATTTTCCCCTGAAATATGACACTCAGTTTTGCTGGGTAGGTTATTTTTGGTTTTAATCCCAGCTCCTTTGCCCTCCAGGAGATCATATTCCAAGCCCTTCAATCCCTCAGTGTAGAAGCTGCCAGGACTTGTGTTATCCTGATTGTGTTTCCACAATATTCAAATTGTTTCTTCCTGGCTGATTGTAATATTTTCTCCTTGATCTGGGAATTCTGGAACCTGGCTTTAATATTCCTAGGAGTTTTCTTTTTGGGATCTTTTTCAGGATCTGATTGGTAGATTCTTTCAAGCTTTATTTTGACCTCTGGTTCTAAAACATCAGGGCAATTTTCCTTGGGAATTTCTTGAAGGATGATTTCTAGGTTCTTTCTTTGATCATGGTTTTCAGGTAGTCCAATAATTTTTAGATTGTTTCTCCTTGATCTATTTCCCAGGTCTTTTCCTGGAAAAGGTTTTTCCCATGAGATATTTCACATTGCTTTCTATTCTTTCATTTGTCTGGATCTGCTTAATAGCATCTTGATTTCTCATAAAGTCAATAGCTTCCATTTGCTCCAGTCTAATTCTGAAGGAATCATTGTCCTTAGTGAGCTTTTTAGATTCTTTTTCCATCTGACAAATTCGGCTTTTTAAGGCATTCTTCTCTTCATTGCCCTTTTGTGCCTCTTTTGCCATTTGAGTTAGTCTGTTTTTCAAGGTGTTATTTTCCTTAGTTAGGCTGTTGACTCTCATTTCATACTTTTCTTGCATCTTTCTCATTTCTCTACCCAATTTCCCCCCACTTCTCTTATCTGCTTCTTAAGGTCCTCTGTGGCCTGTAACCACCTCGTATTTTCATTTGGGGCTTTTGGTACAGGAGTTCTCACCTCACAGTCCTCCTCCTGTTCCATGCTTTGATCCTCTTTGCCCCCAAAATAGGAGTCTAATGTTGCATTTTCTGTTTATTTTGTTTCCTTTACCTAGGCATGTTGCCACTCAATTACTTGACTTTTGGGCTTGTTGCTACAGTAGGACTCTGCCACCAGCCAGGTTAGCTTCTGTCCCAAATGCTGGGGTTTTCCCAGTTGCCGGAGGTATTAGTTGGGTGGCCTCTCTGAAGCCTCCACACGCTCTGGCAAGTTGGTCACATACCCCAGGACCTCCACCCCAGACCGCAAACCAGATCCAAGTAGGGTAAAACAAGAGCGATTACCCCCCATACTGCTCTCCGGATTCCCCTACAGTTTGCAGGCCAGGAGCTGAAGCTTCAATGTGGCAATGTGGTGTAAGCTGTGCTGGCTCCTGAGTGGCTTCTCACCCCCAGGGGAAAGAGGCCACATGCTCTCCCAACCAGTCCCGAAGTCCATAGGGCACTGACCTCTCTCTTTGTCCTAGGCATCTATGTGTTGATAATTCTTGAAATGCCACAGCTGCTGGTGTTCAGGGGTCCCTCCAGCAGCTGCTGGCCTGGCTTCCCTGGGGCTAAAACTTCTGACTCCAGGGGACCTGGGCTCGGCTCCTAGAGCACTGTGTTGGCCACTCCCTGCTGGGCCACTGGGCTGGCCTCAGTGGGAGGTTAGCTTCTCTGTGTTATTTTGTGGGCTCTAGACCTCCAGAGGTCATTCAGAGTTCCCCTTTTACATAATTTTGAAGTGGTGTGGGTGAGAGCTCTGTGGAAGATGGCGCTGCCAGCTCCCAGACCACTGTGCTGGTCCTTCCTGCAGGGCTGCTGGGCTGTCCTCAGCGGGAGGTTAGCTTCTCTGTGTTGTTCTGTGGGTGCTGGGGCTCCAGAAGTTGTTCAGAGTCCCCTTGTACATAGTGTGGAGGTGATCTGGGGGAACAGTGGCTTGGATGAGCTGTTTCTACTCCGCCATCTTGGCTCTGCCCCCCCACCCCGGGTATATGTTGACTTAGAAAAATACATAGTAATATTATGTTTTATTGGCATTTTACTTATTTTGTTAAATACTTACATTTACTTTTTAATCTTTTAGGGTGTACATTTGGGGGTATCTTTGATACCTCTAGGCTGCAGAGCATTGGGCCAAATAAGTAGCTGACATTAATAGTACCTACCATGTACCAGGAACTTTACTAAGTACTTTATAATTATTATCTTATTTGATCCTCACAACAACTCTGGGAAATAAGTACTATTATTATTCCATTTTTACTGTTGAGAAAACTAAAACAGAGGCTAAGTGACTTGTCCAGGGTCACACAGCTAGTAAGTACTAAGGTCAAATTTAATTCAGATCTTCTTCACTATAAAATCAGACATTCTATCCACTCTACCACATGGTCTAATAAGTCTAATAAGAAGGATTTCAATAGAGTTTAATCTAAAGATTTACACGTGGGTAGAAAATATTAATTTCAAAAATGTAAATTAGGCAAGGCACAAATAGAGAATTGTCCTAGGAAAAAATCTGGGAGTTTTAGCAGACTGCAAGTTGATATGATTTAGCTGTGTGATGTGGTACCTAAAGATAATGCACTATAAGGCTGCATTAAGAGGAACAGAGCTTACAGGAACAGGAAGATCAATAATTCCACCATAGTCTGCCTTCAGCAGACTACATCTGAAGTATTGTGCTGAATTCTTGATGCCATGGTTTGAGAAGGACATTGATAAACTAATATATGTCCAGAGGAAGTCAACCAGGATAATGGAAGATCATGAAGAAACTGAAAATATTTAACAAAGAGAAAACTCAGAGGAGACATGATAGCTGTTTTCAGGTATTTGAAAGACTGCACTTGGAAAAGAGATTTGACTTGCTCCATTTGTACCCAGAGGAGGAATTTGGACGAATGATTAAGAGTTGGGGTGGGGGGGGTACAATAACGGCTTATTATCAGGAAAATATTCTTTACAATATGGCCTTTCCAAAAGAAGAATGAGACACCTTGAGAGGCTATAGATTCTGCCCTGTCAATATTTTAAAACAGAGGCTGGACATTCACTTATCATTCATGTTACATTGAATATTCCTTTTGGGTATGGATTTGACAAGATGACTCCAAATGTCCCTTTGACTCTCATATTCTGTGATTCTATGATGCTGTGGTTTCATGGCTCATGACAAGAATTTGAGAAGGGAGGAATGCCTGATGGACATTTTAGATTTATCCCGCCCCCAAGCTCATTTCCTTCCTACTCCCGTTCTTACTCTCCAGAAAATTTGATCATCTTGGGATGGTATTAATGCCAAGGGAAAAAAAATGTGCCCCAGGTTGAAGACAGATTTGTCCTTTGCCATGTATCAATTAATTCTAGTGTTATCTCTTTATTAATTATTTTCTACTTATTCTGTTTAAACAAGTTTGTTGCATTTTCCCCAGAGGCTGTGAGCTCCACAGCCTCCTTCTTTAGAGAAGTATAATTATTGTCAGTAGGTCAATCACATTTCCCATCCTGAAGCAAATCCCCTCTCTAGGACAAAATCTGTGTTGCTGAGGTGTAATTAATACAAAATAAGCCACATTGCAGTGAAGAATGTTGTATATAACTCAGATTTGATAGCTCTAGTTTACATATATATGACTTCATAATTGGCCAAGGATTTCGTGTATATTTCCATATCACAACACAGGGAAGTAGGAGGGAAGCGTTATTTGTTTTCTAGTTTATTTGTAGATCAATTGAAGAATTGTACCTTCTTATAAATGCCTGAAAGTTTCAGTAAATGCCAGTTCTTATACTTTGTATTGTCAACAATGCAACTGAATTATAGGCAAAACTGTGAAATATGAGCAGTTAGCAACCAGAATGCTCAGTGTCCTGAAATACATCTTTCTTTTTCCTTAATAATGTCATCTTGATATCAAGAGACAAAATGGCAGAGTAGAAGCAGAAAATTTCATGAACTCCCCCCAGAACCACTCTAATGTCTGTAAAATATGACTCTAAACAAATTTTATAGCTAAAGAATCCACAAAGTGACAGAGAGAAACAAATGTCCTGGTAAAGGCAGTCTGGCAGGCTGACAGGAAGGGTCTATCACAGAATTCTGGGAGCTGATGCAGTCCTGCCAGTGTTCCAGCCCCAGTGTGGACCTGACCAGCAGACAAGCCAGATGGAAAAGAAACTTCAAAAACTCATTAAAGAGAATAATTACTTCAAAATTAGATTGCAGAAAATGGAAGCTAATAAATTTATGAGAAATCAAGATACCATAAAACAGATCCAAACAAATGAAA